>JAQFZP010002592.1:0-13052 GCA_034695745.1 Geophilus truncorum | reverse complement strand
ACTTCCGGCTTACGTTTTAAGCCTAATTAGTCATCTAGCTTGCCGCTAGGTGGCGAAAAGTAGTTAATCACGTCACACTAGTAGTAACAATACAATTTGCAATTTGAATTTGCATGTGTGGTGTTTGCATTGTATTAATTACTTCAATAAAACATAAAAAATCAGTTAATTTATTTAATAAAATAAACAGCTTATGTTGTTGTTTGCTTGTCTGACAAACTTGTTTTCATATTGGCCATTTTGAAATTAGTTCTTGACCTTTTAACCTCACTGTACTAATGTGCCAAGATCACATTACTCCTCAAAATGGCAATATTTGTGTGCTTCCACTTGTAAATAGTGCCAACTTTAGAATGTAATATCATTGTTTTAAGTGCAAGGTGAGTAAAAATATGAATTTGCAATAATGCAAATAGACATAATAAATTGTTTTATTATTAGTAGGAGTTCAGATGAGCAGAGCAACATGAGAACCTCTCCTTGTTAGATTAAATACCAAAAAATGAATATAGAATTAACTAACATATTAACAGTAAAACCCCGTTATAACGAACCCGCTTACAACAAAAACCCATGTATAAAAAATCCGTTCGAAATCCCCATTTATGTAAATCGTGTACTAATTCGTTACAAGAAACAAATATTTTGGTTCCTTGAGCTTCTTTACAACAAAGTTCGACTGTATTTGGATATTAGAAAAATGTAACTCTAAATGGAATAGCAGTTTCCATCAGTTGTTAATTGAAATGTTCGCACAGGTTTTTTTATTTACAATACTGTACTCGGCGCCATCACATAAAATACACATTAACTAAAAATATATTTTTGTTTAACTTACCGATATTATTAAAATTTTTTTCTTATTTTATTATATTTATTATGAAAATTTTTTTCTCATTTTATTATATTTATTATGAAAATTTTTTTCTTGTTTTATTATATTTATTATGAAAATTCTTTTCTTATTTTATTATATTTATTATGAAAATTTTTTTCTTACAACTGTAAAAATTATTTGAAAATTTCAGAGCAACAGATCAATTTTTAACAAATGAAAAAAATATAACCAAATCAATATTTATACCACTAAATTATATGTTATCTCACAAAATGTTGATGCTCTGTCTCAAACATCAATATAGAGAGTTAAAAAAAAACAAAAAGTGACGTGGCACACATCCACAAATCAATAAAACTAATTACTGAATGCAGGTAGCAGCATATTCATGCGAGACTTTTACAAAGAAACCACATCTTATTTGAATCCTTTATAATTTTGTGTTCTAAATTTATTTGATTTGTAGAAAACATGATAAATAATCGACGATTACGCATACGAATACGTCAGACTGTAAAAGATGTAATGAAAAAACAGGAATTGAAAAAATGTTTACCACGAGAGTTACAACCAATGATTAATAAAAACAACTGGATTTCTCATCGCTTGTCTTGGGGTCTTCTGGTAATCATTTCCATTCTTATTTATTGTTATCAAATGTACGACCGCATTGATTACTATCGCCAAAGTCCGAAAGTAGTGGACGTCATCGAAGAGACGATTGATAAATTCTCATTTCCGGAAATTGACGTTTGTATACCACAGAATAAATACGTGATGAATTATTACGAGACATCCGATATCATTATAATGATACAAGAGAGCCTACTACCACTACAGACACTGGTACCTCGAGATGACGTCGACTTGACCAAACTGTGGAATTTAAGCTACAGTTACGACGACGTTGTTTCTAATCATTTCTCAGTTGACGTACGCCGACGACATAAAGTAATCTGTTAATATTATTTTAATTACCAGTAAACCTCAAAACTGTCTTTCCCCAATAGATATATTTACCATCCAATATGAATATTACAAAAAGACTAAATCCACTTGGAACATGTTATCAGATTAAAAGTAACCTGCAGTTCTTCTACTACCGTACGGTATTATTATAAAGAAAATAAAGTAAAAGCTTTTTATCCACCGGCATAGAACAAACCGAAGAAAACATTTACAACACATACGGATGCGATTTAAAAGTACCAGAATTGATGGAAGGAATATCGATGACATTAGTGAATGAAATATAATTGTCAGTTCTCAAGCTTTTTCAATAAAATAATGTTTAATTTTAAGGTGTCAATAAAGTACCCACTTGAATTGCAATACGCAATAATTGTATCATCATCTGCCACACTCAGTTTGGGAGTAAACTTTAGAGAAGTAAGTTTAAAATGATGCAACCCTACAATGCAATTTAATAAAATATTTAAATATTTTTTCTAAGCATCATTTTTTAAGCACTAGAGAAGACCCATGCGTAGACATGGATAGTTATGTCGACTGCGCAAACAGATGCCTCGAATCGATATTGAACAGAAACGAATGTTGGTAAGCAATTGCTTTGCACTGAATATACAATAAATTGCCAGTTGAAATAACTCAATATTTTTTTTATAAAAGGATGCCGTACAGACCGAGATATACCAATGGTCAACTTCTAAAACTTTGTAACAATTCTCAAGCCACGTTGGAAATGTTCATGAAAAATAAGCAAGAAACGTTATCACGAATAGTTACTGCCGACTGTAATTGCACTAGAAGCTGCGTATCAAAGCAAATAAATGGATTAATTGAAATGAATATTGCTGACGATGGCAAAAGCAAGTTGTTGTGGTACGTGCAGGATGAACATCGAACAATATTAAAAGAACGATTCGTCTACGAATTTATCGATCTGATATGTGACTTTGGTGGAAACCTCGGCCTTTGGTTGGGACTTTCATTACTGTCAATGCTCGAATTGATACATATTTTAGCAAAATTGTTCTTGATAAAAGTCAACACTAACAAAGATGACTTGACAAATAAAATCGAAGACAACTTGGTCAAGATTCAGGAAGCGCTCGATAATCGCGTAGTATCTAAGATTACCGATTACTTTGTTTGGTCGTGTTTATTTCTACTCACTGTTTTTGTGTTTGGACAAAAAATTAAACATTATTTCAACGAACCGATTATGAGAACAGTGTCTATCGTTGAAGAGACTAATGTCACGTTTCCAAACATTATTATTTGTGCTGGACAACATAACGAACAATACTTAAAGTTAAAAGAAGAGTACGCCAAATCAAAGAATACAACGACAAGTTGCAATGTCGAAATTTTAGATCTAATCAATGAGTTAAATGTAACAGTTAAAAAACTATGGGACATCACTTATAAAAAAGTAGAAATCGATCTTCTAACACAATTGCTTGTAAGTGAAATGTTGCCCGATTAATGGCTAAATCTGCTTTCAATTTTCAACTATTTATAAATTTTTATTGAACAGGTTCCGTCCGCTTCAAAAGTATTAAATGTTCGAACACACGAAAACTTAACAACTCCAGAAGGAACATGCATTAAACATTCATTTGGTAAAAAGTCATTCCAAAATTTATCTCATATAATATTTCATATTTTGTAAATCAGCACCTATTCGGTTTCAATCGTCATTACTTTTCACGGACATGATTCGGAATCCAATGCGCACATTTTGTCCACCACCGGATTTTACATACGTAATAGTATCGGTAAAATCAAATTGTACACCTTTACAACTTAAAAATGTAAAATGTTTTTCAGGCTTATATAACTCCAAACAAAGATCCCAATTTTTCTCACAGTTTCAATATCGCTTATGCTACTGATCGATCATCAGTAATTTTAATCACAAGACTAAACGTATTTATTAACAGTAAACAATACTGTATACATAATTGAAAAATCTTACGAATGCATGAAATGTTACCATATTTTAATCGTATTTTATTGCTTTTCTCTAATACCTGACAATAATAGTGATTTTAACCTTAGAAATACCAACTTCATACTAAACGAAACAAGTGCAATAGGAATATAACCCATTACTACAGTTGTAAGAAACAGTGCTTAGATCGAAAGATGAAGAGCAGTCAATTGTGCAGGTAGAAAATTTGCAAGTGCAATCAATTATCAATTCTTAAATCAATATTCGTCTATAATAAGTATGCCTTTCGCCAACAAGAAAAATTTGCCCTTCTGCAATTCTTCAGCAACAGCCAAAAAGGTTCGACAATTATACTACGAGATTCAAATGAAAAAGAATGTTGATCACGAATGTTCGTGTCGTACTCCGTGTTTACAGCCGTTTTACAAACTCAACGAATTCAGCTCCGCAACATTCGTGCCCGATGCCACGTCTGCTTCTTTTTATTTCTTTACCAATAAGATAGAAAATATAGTCGAAGATTTTCAATATTCGTTGGTTG
Source organism: Geophilus truncorum (assembly GCA_034695745.1). Classification (NCBI taxonomy): domain Eukaryota; kingdom Metazoa; phylum Arthropoda; class Chilopoda; order Geophilomorpha; family Geophilidae; genus Geophilus; species Geophilus truncorum. Next base: position 8,756 of record JAQFZP010002592.1, on the reverse strand, counting down.
CACTAGCTTCAGACATGGGCAATATCATTGGTTTCACCCTCGGTTTGTCCGTGTTACACGTAATCGATGTCTTTAGCAAACGTGTGTATTTGTTTGTCAAAAAATAATGTGCACGTGTCAGTCGAAGATAATCATAACAAGCAAAACTTCAAACAATTACTTTCACCTGTCTGATAACTCAATAGATTTAACTGAAATATTTTAGCACTTGCTAAGTGTTGGGTTGATACTTCAACAACTGAATTCTGTATTGTTTTAACAAGATGCTTTTGTGCCATGAACGAAAATGTCACCGAATGCAACGACCCACAAAACTGCTTACATAAATAAAGTCGAATTGATAAAAGAAGAAATAAAATATTCGTTTGCAGCTTTGGTTGCAGATGTGGGAATGGAATATGTGAAATATGTGACACTATCACTATTGATTGTAATGCACAACATCTACAATTCACGTTTTAGCAAATTCTCACGTCAGTTGTATTTAAAATATTTCACACAAAACTTTTCTCAATTTTCTTGTATCGTTTACTGTAGCTTGGAAAAGTTACTTGTACACAAAACTTTTTTTTATTAATAAATCTAACTTATCTTGATTAATCTTTACCGGTAATTCAAAAACACCAACTGAAGATTTTAATAAAAATTTGAGTTAAGCTTTTATGTAGTTTTCTTTTTCAGAAAAATTACACAATTAACACGATTTCTTAAACCTACAAACGCGTAATTAGACTTAATAAAATATCTGAATTGATAATTTATTGAAGTTTTATTTAAAAAATTAATACTTTGTACCTGCAAAGCTTATAGACACAAGTACCACTCAATTACTTAATGATTCACAAAAAAAACAACCAATAAAATGGAAAATTTCCATATTTATCTATCAATTTCTATCAAATGTAAAAAATCTTTAGTAAATGATTACCTTTAATTTGCTAAATGTAAATTGCAATTTTCCAGAATGTTTCCTCTTTTCACAACACTACTTTTATATCCCCGCAAATATTACAAATACAAATGTAACCACTTGTCAACTCCCTAAAACTAGGATTTGCATTGCTCAGTTAATTATCTTAAATTCCATAAAATTAACTTAAATGTTTAAAATTATCCTACCTTATATTGTTGAAGAAAAATAAGGAACACGAGAAGCGGAGAACCTGGCACTACGAACGTCACTGTTCCAATCACTGTCCAATGGTCGTTGACTATTCCTATATTGTTCATTAGCACTACTGTACAAGTTGACTAAGCACAAAATGGTTCAATTAGAGATGACTTATGAGACGCAGCTGACGATTTAACAAGAAGTCTATCTCGAAGACATTATAACGTTGAAAACTTGCTGAATCTTGTATCATAAAATGGCAGACATCTTTAAAAACTTGTATTTTCGTTCACGGTTCCCGGTATAGTGTAAGTGATAGCGTCATCTGGCGTCTGAAAATGAAAACAAAACATAATTAATTTAAAAAAAACCATGTAACATACTAAATATTTTTTTTTGTAATTGTGTCTAATTTTCTTTTTATTAATTTTTATAAAAGCATTTGGAATCTGATTAAATTGGGTCCGCATCGCGCCGGCCTCTTTTCGTCCCAGCCTATTATCGTCCCGGCCTAATATAGTCCCAGCCTCTATCGTGCCAGCCTATTATCACCGTGGCCTTTTATTAATTTAAAAAAATTGAAATTCCAATGAAAATTGTTTTCGGACTTGACATTTATAACTAGTCATACTTCAATTAACCTGCGACCATCATTCGTCATTAATGTCTATTTCTAATGTATAATTAATATTATCTATACCGGTACATCTACACAGTTTCAGTCTTCTGAATTGTATTAAATTATTCGTGGTATCATCAATTAAAGTTGAGTTTCTTTTTATCATGGGAAAATAATTTATTTTTTATGACTATAAATTTCAGTTATCACAACTGAATAATCATTCTGTATCTTTTCATTTTACGTGACAACCAATACGAAAGTTAACAAGAAGAATTTTATACGCATGAATCGAATGTAAGTATAAGTGTTCTGAAATGAGAAATGGTCTAACTAACACATTTGCTTTGTGAAGATAAAAGGTAAATGTTTTCAATAAAGACATTAATACCATCTTGTAAGAAAATTGATTTCATACGTGTATTTTCGTGAGGATTATAATCATCACGAAAATACACTTTAACTCTCTTCTCCCACTCACACACTTTCTTATAAACTTTAAGATAAATATTTTTCTTTTGTTTTCAAAAAATTGAAACTTGAAATATGGTTTTAGTTCATTAAGACCATGGGAAATTAATTTACAGTTTCTCGTTCCCACCCGCATTGTTAAAAAAACTGATAAAGTGTGACTGAAGTACATGTGTAAAAACAAATAATTAATAACACATGACATATAAACTATAATTGCAAAATCAATATCCACCTTTTACATTTTCCACTAACATAAAATCAATATCAGCAAAAAACCAATAACTATTAAAAGTAGTTTGAACTACTTGTACTTATCTGACCTACAAAGGAAAGAAAGAAGGAAAAAAAATCATCTATATAACAAACAGAAACATCTCGCGCTGTGATCTTTTATCTGGAACCAACTAAATAAACTGCAAGTAAAAAAAAAAAAAAAAACAAACCACTAACCAGCCAAGTAAATAACCAAGCAGCAACAAAATAACACTCACTAAAAAAAACCAAAGCACCCAAACCGACATCCCGCGCAACCAACACCCAGGCAATGAAAAACTGTTGGGTGTGGATGTGTATGGGGTGCACAACAGTAAAATGTGGATGTAGGGAGTATCCACATCCACACCCAGCAGAGGAGTCAGAAGTGAGGGTGTGGGTGAGGACGGGGGTAAAACGGAAGTAAAAGGGAGGTAAAATCTAGCAAAAACCCCGTGTAGCACGGGGTGATTGCTAGTAAATAACATTTAAATTAAAGGTGTCAAATCCTTCTCTCGTCACATTTGCAACAATATGTTAACTAAAAAATTTATTTATTTTTATTCAAAACATTTTTTTCTTATTTTATTTATTATTAAAAATATTTTCTTACATCTGTAAAAATCATTTATAAATTTCAGTAGAACAGATCAATTTAATTAAAAAATAAAACCAAGTAAATATTTATAATACCAAGTAAATTATATGTTTTGTCACAAAATGTTGATGCTCTGTCTCAAACAGCAATATATAGTTAAAAACAACAAAAAGTGACGTGGCACACATCCACAAATCAATTAAATTGAATGCAGGTCGCCGCATATTCATGCGAGACTTTTACAAAGAAACAACTTCTTATTTGAATGCTTTATAATTTTGTGTTCTAAATTTGTTTGGTTTGTAGAAAACATGATAAATAATCGACCATTACGCATACGAATACGTCGGACTGTAAAAGATGTAATGAAAAATCAGGAATTGGAAAAATGTTTACCACGAGAGTTACAACCAATGATTAACAAAAACAACTCGATTTCTCATCGCATGTCTTGGGGTCTTTTGGTAATCATTTCCATTCTTATTTATTCTTGCCAAATGTACGACCGCATTGATTACTATCGCCAAAGTCCGAAAGTAGTGGACGTCATCGAAGAGACGATTAATAAATTCCCATTTCCGGAAATTGATGTGTGTGTACCTCAGAATAAATATGTAATGAAATACTACGAGACATCCGATGTCTCTGTAATGATAGAAGAGTGCATATTACCATTACATAGACTGATACCTCGAAATGACGTCGACTTGACCAAACTGTGGAATTTAAACTACAGTTACGACGACGTTGTTTCTAATCATTTCTCAGTTGACGAACGCCGACGACATAAAGTAATCTGTTAATATTATTTTAATTACCAGCAAACCTCAAAACTGTCTTTCCACAATAGATATATTTTCTATCCAATATGAATATTACAAAAAGACTAAATCCAATTGGAACATGTTATCAGATTAAAAGTAACCTTACGTTTTTCGACGATATTATAAAGGAAATAAACTAAAAGCTTTTTATCCATAGAACAAACCAAGAAACACATTTACAGCACATACGGATGTGATTTAAAAATACCAGAATTGATAGAAGGAATATCGACGATATTAGTGAATGAATAATTATTGTCAGTTCTCATGCTTTTTCGACTAAAATTAGATTTAATTTTACTTCATAGGTGGCGTTAAAGTATCCACTTGAATTGCAATACTCAACACTGTTGCCATCATCTACTACACTAAGAATGGGAATGAAGTTTCGAGAAGTAAGTTGAAAATGCTGCAACCCAACATTGCAATTAAATATGAAAATATTTAAATATTTTTTCTAAGCATCATTTTTTAAGCACTAGAGAAGATCCGTGCACAGACATGGATAGTTACGTCGACTGCGCAAACAGATGCCTCGAATCAATATTGAACAAAAACGAATGTTGGTAAGCAGATGCTTGCAGCGAATATAAAATAAATTGCCAGTTGAAGTAACTCAATGTTTTTGTTATAAAAGGTTGCCATACAGACCGAGGTATACCAATGGTCAACTTCTAAAACTTTGTAACAATTCTCAAGCCACGTTGGAAATATTCATGAAAAATTTGCAAGAAATGGTATCACGAATAGTTACTGCCGACTGTAATTGCATTAGAAGCTGCGTAAACAACCAATTCGATCCGTTGATTCAAATGAATTCTGCTAACGATGGCAAAAGCAAGTTTTCATTTTACATGCGGGATGAAAACTTAACAATTTTAAAAGAACGATTCGTCTACAAATTGATCGATCTCATACGTGACTTTGGTGGAAACCTCGGCCTTTGGTTGGGACTTTCATTACTGTCAATGCTCGAATTGATACATATATTAGCAAAATGGTTCTTGATAAAAGTCAACACTAAAAAAAATGACTTGACAAATGAAATCGAAGACAACTTGCGCAAGATTCACAATACTCTCGATAATCGCAGAGTATCGAAAATACGAAAAATTACCTGTTACTTTGTTTGGTCGTGTTTATTTTTACTTACTATTTTTGTGTTTGGACAAAAAATTAAACATTATTTCAACGAACCGATTATGAGAACGGTGACTATCGTTGAAGCGACTAATGTTACGTTTCCAAACATTATTATTTGTGCTGGAAAACATAGCGAAAAATACTTAAAGTTAAAAGAAGAGTACGCCAAATCAAAGAATACAACAAGTTGCAATGTCGAAATTTTAGATTTAATGAATGAGTTAAACGTAACAGTTAAAAAACTATGGGACATCACTTATAAAAAAGTAGAAAACGATCCCTTAATCCAATTGTTTGTAAGTGAAATGTTGCGCGATTAATAACTAAATCTGCTTTCAACTTTCAACTATTTGTAATTTTTTGTTTTTTAAACAGGTTCCATCCTCTTCAAAAGTATTTAATGTTCAAACACACGAAAACGTAACAATTCCAGATGGAACGTGCATTAAACATTCATTTGGTAAAAAGTCATTCCAAAATCGATATAATTTATCTCATATAATATTTCATATTTTATTAATCAGCACCTATTCGGTTTCAATCGTCATTATTTTTCGTAGACATGATTCGGAATCCAATGCGCACGTTTTGTCCACCGCCGGATTTTACATACGTAATAGTATCGGCAAGACCAAATTGTACGCCTTTACAATTTATACATGTAAAATGTTTTTCAGGTTTATATAACTCCAAACAAAGATCCCAATTTTTCCCACAGTTTCAATATCGCTTATGCCACTGATCGATCAACAGCGATTTTAATCACAAGTCTAAACGTATTTATTAACAGTAGCTGCATTCACAAAGTCAATTACACTAGTTCACATGAAATAAACCTGTTTACAATTATATTGTGGAAGTTGGTTTTAAACAAGTTTATCTCATATTAACAAGTGCAATTGACTTTGTGAATGCAGCTACTGAATAGTACTGTATACGTAATTGAAAAATCTTACGAATGCAGGAGATGTACCATATTGTCATTGCATTTTATTGGTTTTCTCTAATACCTGACAATAACAGTAATTTTAACCTTAGACATACCAACTTCATACCAAACGAAACCAGTGCAATACCAATATAACCGACTATTACAGTTGTAAGAAACAGTGCTTAGATCGAAAGATAAAGAGCAGACAATCGTGCAGGTGAAAAATTTGCAAGTACAATCAATTTCTCAATTAAAAATCCTATTTTCATTCATATAATCAGTATGCCATTTGCCAACAAGAAAAATGTCCCTTTCTGCAATTCTTTAGCAACAGCAAAACAAGTTCGGAAATTATACTACGAAATTCAAATGAAAACGAATGTTGAACACGAATGTTTGTGTCGTACTTCGTGTTTACAGCCGTTTTACAAACTCAACGAATTCAGCTACCCATCAGTTATACCTGATTCGACATTGGTTTTTTTTCATTTCTTTACCAATAAGATAGAAAACATAGTCGAAAATTTTCAATATTCATTCGTTGCACTAGTTTCAGACATAGGCAATATCATTAGTTTCACCCTCGGCATGACTGTGCTACATGTAATCGATTTTTTCAACAATCGTGTCTATTTATTTGTCAAAAAAAGATGTTTACATGTTAGGCAAAAATAAATACCGGTATAACAACTCACGCAATTACTTACAATTCTCTGCCATCTTAAATACGTATGAAAAAAATAGTAAAGGAACCATTCACACCTGTGGTAGACAGAAACTGTACCAGATTTTGCGAATATAAGCAAATATTTCAGGTGGAAAAATCTAACAATGTAATCAGAGGCATATCTCTCGTGACATTTACTGAAATTGCACCCCTGGCCTAACTTGTAAAGTTTAATACGAATTTAGTAATTTGGTCCCAAATTTTCACTAACTCCCTAATCTATATCTATAATCCTCAAAGTTTGTATACGTGTATGATATGGAAATTGTAAAACAGCAATTCTTTAAACCATTTAAAGACCGGAAAATGTAAAGTTTTTAAAAATTAATAAAGACCATTTATATTGTTGTATTGTTGTCATATTGTTGTTGTTGTGTTTGTATTGTTGTTTTCTTGTGCAAAATATTATCTAAATTTAAGTAAACAAACTTTATTTTATCGCGATTAAATCGTTTAAAGATTGGCAAATTTACAATTTAAAAAAATGATTTTTGATAGTTTATAACACTCTAGTAATCACGTGTCGAATTCGAACAAAAATAATCGTAACATGTCAAAAACATAACTTGCAAAATGTACATAAGTGTATGATTTAATCGAAATTGCAACATTGTTTATCGATTATACAGTCCAGCTATCTCATTCGCGTGATCGGGCAATTTTCATGATCGAGCATGACCTATGTGCCCGTTCACGTGAACGGGCAGTTCGCGTGTTTGGGCATAACAAATACACATACAGTATATTGCCTATTAGTAACTCAGTGTTTCTTTTATCAAAGGTTGCCATACAGACCGAGATATACCAATGGTCAACTTCTTAAAGTTTGTAACAATTCTCAAGCCACTTTGGAAATCTTCATGAAAAATGTGCAAGAAATTGCATCACGAATAGTTACTGCCGACTGTAATTGTACTAAAAGCTGCATATCAAAGCAAATAGATGGATTGATTGAAATGAATGTTACTGACGATGGCAAAAGCAAGTTGTTTTTGTACGTTTGGGATGAAAACCTACCAGTTTCGAAAGAACGATTCGTCTACGAATTGATCGATCTGATATGTGACTTTGGTGGAAACCTCGGCCTTTGGTTGGGACTTTCGTTACTATCAATGCTCGAATTGACACATATTTTAACAAAATGGTTCTTGATAAAAGTCAACACTAACAAAGATGTCTTGACAAATAAAATCCAAAACCACTTGGTCAAGATTCAGGAAACTCTCGATAATCGCAAAGTAGCTGAAATACGAAAAATTACCTATTACTTTGTTTGGTCGTGTTTATTTCTACTCACTGTTTTTGTGTTTGGACAAAAAATTAAACATTATTTCAACGAACCGATTATAAAAACGGTGACTATCATTGAAGCGACTAATGTCACGTTTCCAAACATTATAATTTGTGCTGGACAACATAGCGAAGAATACTTGATGCTTAAAGAAGAGTACGCCAAATCAAGGAATACAACCACAAGTTGCAATGCCGAAATTTTAGATCTAATCAATGACTTAAAAATAACGGTTGAAAAACTATGGGACATCACTTATCAAAAAATAGAAAACCCTTTTCTAATGCAAATGATTGTAAATAATGAAATGTTGCCCGATTAACGGCTAAATTCTTCAACTTTCAACAATTTGTAATTTTTTGTTTTCTTAACAGAATCCATCCTCTTCAAAGGTATTTAATGTCCGAACACATAAAAACTTAACAATTCCAGATGGGACATGCATTAAACATTCATTTGGTAAAAAATCATTCCAAAATATAATCAATAGAGAGTTAAGAAAAACTTGGTGTTTAACTATCAACTTACAAACTTACCAACTTTCAAACTAATAGCCCTATGTTGGTTAGAAAATCTTCTTAAACCAACGTTTACTGCCATGCGCAGTTCACAGCAACTCAGACGGTTTTAATTTGTCGTTTCGGGTGTTTCCTCCTCCGTTTGTAATCGAATTTGTGGCAAACTCATCGTAAAAATTCGATAATAAACACTTGTTGCGGCTTCTCATTGAAGCCTTCACTAGGTTTAAGTTAGGTTTAGTTCTATTTATCTATGTTCTTTATTAAG
>JAQFZP010002591.1:0-13056 GCA_034695745.1 Geophilus truncorum | reverse complement strand
ATAAGCGTTACGTCACGAGCGGTGAAGTATCTGTGATGAACAGTAACACAGTCGAAATTACCGAACTGCCAATTCGTGTTTGGACGCAAAATTACAAAGAATCTTTGCTTGAACCGATGCTGTATGGAAATGAGATAATGGCATCAAGCATTACCGATTACAAAGAATACAGTACTGAATCTACCGTCCGGTTTGTGGTTTCGATGGCTGACGATGTATTGGCTAAAGCTGAGGCTGATGGTTTGCACAGATTTTTTAGACTGAAGTCTTCTATTAACACAAGTTCCATGGTCAGTTATAATAATAATTTAATTTTATCTATAAAAGTCAAAAATAAAATTATTACCGTAATCTAATCTCAACAGGTGTTGTTCGACCGTGCTGGATGTTTGAGAAAATATGAGTCCATTGATGAAATTATGACAGAGTTTTTCGAAGTTCGTCTCGATTACTACAAACGACGCAAAGCGTACATGGAGGGCATGTTGACCGCTGAATCCAAGCAGCTGGCAAATCAAGCCCGATTTGTTGTCGAAATAAATGATGCGATAATTAAAATTGGTAAGTTCTATGGAAAAAGTAAGAAACGTTTTGTGTTTAATGTTTACTTTTTCTATTAAACTAGAAAATCTGAAGAAAGCGGTGGTCGTTAAGCAGTTGAGCGATCGTGGCTATGATTCCGATCCTGTGAAAGCCTGGAAAGAACAGAATAAAGTACCGGTATTCTTTGATACTACCTAGTGATAGTAATGAATATTTAATTTTAAACTTTAATTTTATTTTATTTAGGTTGATGCCGAGGAAGAGAACGAAGGTGACGAAGAAGAAGAAAAAGAGAACGGATCAGATTATGATTACTTACTTAAGATGAGCATGCTGCATTTGACTCAAGAGAAAATGAATCAATTGTTGAAAGAAAGGGACGACAAAGTCGAAGAGTTGCGCATTCTGCTATCCAAAACTTGGTCGGATTTGTGGATAGAAGACCTGAATGCCTTTTTGGAAGAGCTTGAGGTAGTTTTTTTAAACTGGGAAACATGGAAATGTTTGGTTACTCTACTCACTGGTCGATTATTTACAGACAGTAGAAGCCAAAGAATGAGGTGACGAAAATGTTAAAGTAAACACCATTTTCGTCTTCTTCCTGAAGACTCAGAAAACTCGTGTTCAAATGAGCTTCTTCACCTTCCAGGTGTTTACAGATTTTTGTTGGAGGATACCGCGAATTATTTTCCTGCAAGCCATTGAAACTGTTGACAAGTCACACGTGCGCCGACCAGTTTTGGATCGGATCGGCTGACCACTCGCTAGACGGCGGCGGCATAAAATATTGTATAGAGACTAGATAGGTTAAATGATGCAAGTCAAGTCACGTGATAATGCAGAAATAATAAAATACAGTAATTTTAATATAACGAGAAATAAAATAGTAAAGCTAATGAAGTAAGTTAAAAAAAATTAAGTCTTTTATTAATGTCAATTAATATCTATTCTTATTCTTTTATAAGGTGTTTGAGTTTTATGTTTTTTTCCAAATGTAATTTAATCAAATTAATTTTTTTTAATTAACCATTTAATTTTCCATCAATTGTAAAAAAAAAAAATATTTTTTTTGTCATTTTTTTTGTTTTTGTAACATTATCAAGATTTCGTTTACTTTGATTTAAAATAAAATATTAGATATTTCTACAATTTTTTTTCTTTTTAATTTCTCTAATTACTCTAATTTTTTACACAATTTTATTAAAATAAATAAATAAAAAATTCTTCCTTTACTATTTTATTTCTCTGTATTTTGATTATTGTTCTACACCATCACGTGACTTGCACCATCACGTGACTTGCACCCTAGTGACAACTCTTTGCACTATTTCTATTTCCCGTTCCCGGCGACAGATAGGTGAGTAGAGGCGATCATATGAAAGCATCATGGCTGACCGGGAACCACCCCCACTGTTTAACGAAGAAGACGAATCGGGCAAGAAAGACTCAGATTTCGAGGATCTTTTCGTGTCCGCATTTGAGGTAACAACATAATGCATTCACAATTTTAACGTGACAGCCATAAATGTCAAAACAGTTGAATGACAAACGAGATAAATGCAACTGAGCAATGGTCAAATTTCACCTATTTAACACTCGTATTTTTAAATACAGAACGACAATGACTCGACATTGAAAGGCAAATTGGATTTTGTCAACTCGGACGCCGAATTCAATCCAGGTTTAGCCTCGCAAGTGAAATGGAAATTTTTTTTTGTTAATTTTTTAATTTTTGTTTAGAAATAAGTGCCACGACTGAAATAAATTTAAACGACGAAACGCCGTCTGAGGAGTTCAAAGACGCCGAACCCGAAATCGAGGCCGAAATGAAGTCCGAACCCGCGTCGCTGTCGGCTTCGTCGACCACCGTCACGACCACCACCCAAATAGCGAAAACAAGTGGCAAAATCAAATCGTCCGATGATGTAATTGCTTTAATAACATATAATTGACGTGTTTTAAATGGGATTCGTGGTTTTTTTCAGATCGAGGAAGAGCAAAACGATCAGTTTATCGAGGTTACCATCACTGATCCTCAGAAAATCGGAGATGGAATGTCGTCTTACATGGCTTATAAAGTGCACAAGTGTTTTAGATTTTTTTTTTTTTTTTTTTTTTTTTTATTAATTTACTTATTATTTTTCTTTATTTTTTTTAATTAGGTGATAACTAAGACAAATCTGCCATATTTTAAGAAGAAACAATTTTCAGCGTTGCGACGTTTCAGTGATTTCTTAGGTTTGCATGATAAACTAGCGGCAAAACACATACATCTTGGAAGAATCGTTCCTCCTGCACCCGAAAAGAGTGTAATAGGTAATTTAAAGATAAGAATTTTGACTCGAAATTTTTTTTTATTTATAATTTTTTATTCTCAGGAATGACGAAAATCAAAATGGGGAAAGAAGGCGACGGGGGCAGCAGCAGCTCGACCGAGTTCGTCGAGAAACGACGTGCCGCGTTGGAGCGTTACATAAACCGCACAGCCGCCCACCCGGTCCTGAGAACCGATCCCGACTTCAGGGAATTCTTGGAAATGGATAGCGAGTTACCCAAAGCCACTAACACATCTGCGCTTAGTGGCGCTGGAGTGATGCGTCTATTCAACCGCATGGGGGACACAGTCAATAAAATGACGCAGAAGATGGACGAAACTGATCCCGTAAGAATTTGTTGTTAGAAATTATTCTTTTCGGTTTTGTGGGTTTTATTCAAACGATTCGTTGTCTTTTAGCCAGCTATGATGGCTTATAGACATGTAAGTAAATAATTTAAAAAAAATAAATAAAGAGAGAGAAAAGTAGGAAAAGGGATTTTAATTTTTAAATTTTATCTTTATTTAATTTTTTATTATTTTTAATGATAATTGATATTTTTATAATTTTTTTTTTTTGCTAGTGGTTCGAGGAAAAGCAACAGCAAATTGATAACTTGGATCAGCAACTCCGGAAACTGCACTTCAGCATCGAGTCTCTAGTCAATAACCGCAAAGGTTTTTGTCTTTTAATTTTTAAAATTAATTTTTTTAATAACTAAATTTTATTTTATTTTTATTTCAGAGTTATCGCAATCGACCGCTATGTTTGCAAAGAGCGCTGCGATGCTGAGCAACTGCGAAGAACACACTGCCCTATCGCGTGCTTTATCACAGCTGGCGGAAGTCGAGGAGAAAGTTGACCAGCTGCAACTAGAACAAGCCAATCACGATTTTTTCATCTTTGCCGAACTTCTTAAAGACTACATTGCCTTGATCGGAGCCATTAAGGTCATAAAATATATTTTGTCAATTTTTTCAAATAATTTTTAAACTTTTTTTTTAATTTTAGGACGTTTTTCATCAACGAGTCAAAGTATACCAGACGTGGCAACACGCTCAGCAAATGCTGAATAAAAAAAGGGAAGCCAAAGCCAAACTAGAACTAGCGGGAAAAAGTGATAAAATCGCTCAGGCGCGCGAAGAAGTGGTCGAATGGGAGTCCAAAGTCGAAAGGGGTCAGGAAGAATTCGAGAAAATTTCCAAGATGATACGTAACGAGATGCAGAGATTCGAGCACGAGAGAGTGCGAGATTTTAAAAATACCATCATTGATTACATGGAAACGCTGATGAATGGACAACAACAGGTGAAAAAGAAAAATAGATTTAAAAAAATATCGAATATTTTAATAATTTTAATAAAAATATTTTATTTTTTAGCTTATTAAATACTGGGAAGCGTTTCTTCCGGAAGCCAAGGCGATTGCGTAATCGGTTCTTCTAAAACTCCAAAAACTTAAAACATTTTCCAAATTTTTTTTTCTTTTAAAATTTCAATAATTTTTTTTTTTACTAAAGTATCATGAAAAACGTCTTCTTGCACTGTTTAACTTCTTGTTACGAATTATTATAATTATTATTAATATTATTATTATTATTTTTACCGAAACATTTTTTTTTTTCTGTTTCTGGGATCGTTCTTTGAATTAATGAAGGATATTAATTAAACTGCAGCACCAACTTGTTATTGCTGAACAAGCTATTTTTGCCTGAAAGATAGTGTTGTGATTGTTTATTTTATTATGATTATAAGAGGTATAAGAATAAATAAAATTACGCCAAATTTAAATGTCGAGTGACAGTGCAACTTTATTTTCAAAATTACTTTGTTTTTTTTTTCCTTTCTTTCTTTCTTTCTTTTTTTCTTTCTTAAACTTTTCCATTTTTAGATTAACAAGAAATAACAGTTAAGTCTTCATTGAAAATTAACAAACTCAAAAAAATTAAATCTAAATTTTGTAATCAGCAGGACACGAACCCGGTCCATTCGTCGGTTCGGCGTTGATCCCCCGAATGACCATCCGACACCTGTGCTCCTCGAGTCGGGGTCTCGCTATATCGGCATTCTTGACCGACGCATTGCTCCACAATCTTTCGGCGACGACCGACGCTCTGGGCCACAACCTGGGCGTGAGATTGGTGGCGTCCACGAACTCCCCCCAGATGCATGCCTCGCCACCGAACACCAACTTCTTCTGCTCCGCGGTACCCGTAAAATCGTGCGGATCGCACGAATAAAAAACTTCCCAATCGCTGCCGTAATTGATATAATTGAGGTACCAACACGATGCTAAAAGGGTACGGTATCCTTTACTGGTGACGCTGGCCAATTCTTTCCTGCGAGGCTCTTTCCATACTCCAACGACCGTGTCTTTCTTGACCTCTACACCATTATCTATCACTTCCTGCCAGATCAAGTAGGATTTCTTACGGGGAAGAGATCCTACGATGTCGAGAAGACGCTGCATGTAGTATTGCTCCAATTTAGCGTAGTCGTTACCGAATCCCTTCTGTTTCATGAACTCCCGGACGTTAGGGTTACTCGCCCAGCAGTCGAAACTCACTTCGTCGCCCCCTAGGTGGATGAAGCCGTCCACGAAAATTTGAGAGATCTCTGTGAAGAAGGTCTTGAGGAATGTGTAGGTCGATTCGACGGTCGGATCGATCGGACCGTAGCCGTTAGGAACCATGTTGCCGTTCTGATATTTGTAGCAAGTGGTCAGCAAGCCCGGAATGCCCAAACCCCACGATTGGGTGTGGCCAGGAGTGTCGAATTCTGGGAGTACACGAATACCGCGTTCTCTGGCGAAGAGCATTATATCTATGATGTCATCTAAGGTATAAATGTGTGTGTAGTTGTCGTAAGCGCCTTTGGCACTCATGGATGGGAACGAACTGCTGACGAAAGGGAATGATTGGTCGTCCACTATGTGCCAGTGGAGAACGTTGAATTTGTTTTGTGCCATTGTTTCCTAGGAAGGTAGGTGTGTTATTTGGAAATTTTGATAAAATTTTAATTAATTAATTAATTTAATTAACCAATGTTTCCAAAATGAGACTTTTGGGGAGATAATGTCTGGAAGTGTCTATCATAAGTCCACGGAAAGAGAACCTGGGGTAATCGGTTATCGAGGTACCGTTTACGATAAACTACAGAATAAACAATTATCAAAAAATTAATCATCCTGAGATAAAATAATCGCCTGATTATTTTTGTATCTATCGTTACCACTCCATCTTGCGTGTGATAAACCAACTGACTAAACGTTTCCAAACCACGCAAAATTCCCCAAATACTCTTTGATGTAAGTGTTGCTTGTCCTAATTTATCCTTTGGTAGGATTTCCAATTCATCTGCAACAAAAATTATTAAAATCTGTAAATACATTTTTACAACCAGAATTATTAATTAAGTATTAAATATTCTTACATTGCTCATCCATATTTTCAGCTGGCCAATTTTGCTCGCAGGAATTGGTCAAATCGACTTGTAACGAAGTGATAAACCCGGCAATTTTATTATTCTTCGCGAAAAATGTCATGTACCCTCTTCCCTTGCCTCTACTCAACCGTGGGGGATCAAACGTTAAGATGTAATACCTTTTCAAAGCGTTCTGCAAGATATCGCAAGACTGTCCGATTATCTGGAAGTTGAATTTGCTCGGCAATACGACAAATAAGTCGTTTGTCGTGGTCTGAGATTGTGGCAAAGGCCAGACGCCGCCTCTAGTTTTCTTCTGAGCCATTTGATCTTGCCGCCCGTTAATTACGGTAAGCGTAAAGAAGAAAAAGAGAGCGAATAATGTCCACTGCGACATGGCTGTTGTCGTATCGAAGGGTCACGGTCGATATGCGCGTGGTAACGCTATAATTAAGTGTGTTTTGAATCGATTTAAGTTCTCTTCGTTATCAGGTGTAAAAACCAATCGTTGCGAACTTTGATGTCTCGTGTTTCAAGATATCATGTGATCTTATTACTGGGTGAGTTGTTTATAGATATATTTATTATTTGGATTTATAAATCAAATCAAATTAAAATATTAATATTAGTTTATATTATTATTATTAATATATTATATTTATGATTATATTATATAAAATAAATTAACTTGAGGTGATCAGGAAAGCATTGCCAATTTAATTGAGTATAAAATTACATCTTTAAATTAAATCTAAATCTTGTAATCAGCAGGACACGAACCAGGTCCATTCGCCGGTTCTGCGTTGATTCCTCGAATGACCATCCGACACCTGTGCTCCTCGAGTCGGGGTCTCGCTATATCGACGCTTTTTACTGATGCATCGCTCCACAACTTTTCGGCGACGGCCGACGCTCGGGGCCACAACCTGGGAGTGAGATTAGTGGCGTCCACGAACTCCGCCCAAAGGCATGCCTCGCCTCCGAACACCAACTTCTTCTGTCCCGCGGTACCGTTAAAATCGTGTGGATCGCACAAATAATACTCTTCCCAATCGCTACCGTAAGTGATATGATCGAGGTACCAACACGCTGATAAAAGGGTACGGTACCCTTTACTGGTGACGTTAGCCAATTCCTCCCTGCGTGGCTCCTTCCACACTCCAACGACCGTGTCTTGCTTGACATCTACGCCGTTATCTATCACTTCTTGCCAGATCAAGTAGGATCTCTTACGGGGAAGGGACCCGACGATGTCCAGAAGACGCTGCATGTAGTACTCCTCCAATTTGGCGTAGTCGTCGCCGAATCCCTTCTGTTTCATGAACTCCCGGACGTTAGGGTTGCTCTCCCAGCAGTCGAAACTCACTTCGTCGCCTCCTAAGTGAATAAAGTCGTCCACGAAGACTTGAGAGATTTCCTTGAAGAAGGTCTTGAGGAACGTGTAGGTCGATTCGACTGTCGGATCGATCGGACCGTAGCCGTTAGGGACCAAGTTGCCACTCTCGTTTTTGTAGCAAGTGGTCAGCAACCCCGGGATGCCCAAACCCCACGATTGGGTGTGGCCAGGAGTGTCGAATTCTGGGAGTACACGAATACCGCGTTCTCTGGCGAAGAGCATTATTTCTATGATGTCATCTAATGTGTAGACATGCGTGTAGTTGTCGTAAGCGCCTTTGGCACTCATGGACGGAAACGAGCTGCTGACGAAAGGAAATGCCTGATCGTCCACTATGTGCCAGTGGAGAACGTTAAATTTGTTTTGTGCCATTGTTTCCTAAGGAATATTTATATTATTTGAAAAATTTGGATGAAAATTGTGAATTTAATTAACCAATGTCTCCAAAATGAGTCTTTTAGGAAGATAATGTCTGGAAGTGTCGATCAAGATTCCGCGGAAAGGAAACCTGGGATAATCAGTTATCGAGGTCCCATTTACGATAAACTACAGAATAATTAATTACCGGTAATAAAAAAAAAAAATCGTTAAATAAATACAGACGATTATTTTTTGATATCATTACCACTCCATCTTGCGTGTGATAAATCAACTGACTAAACGTTTCCAAACCTCGCAAAATTCCCCAAATACTTTTCGATGTAAGTGTAGCTTGTCCTAATTTATCCTTTGGGAGGATTTTCAATTCATCTGCAACAAAAATTAATAAAATGAGTAAATTAATTTTCAAACAACCCGAATTAATTAAATAATCTTACATTGTTCATCCATATTTTCAGCTGGCCAATATTGCTCGCAACTATTCTTCAAATTGACTTGTAACGATGTGAGAAACCCCGCAACCTTCTCATTCGTAGCGAAAAACTTCTTATAACCTTTTCTCTTGCCTTTATTCAACCGTGGAGGATCAAACGTTAAGATGTAGTATCTTTTCAAAGCGCTCTGCAAGATGTCGCAAGACTGCCCGACTGTCTCGAAGTTAAATTTACTCGGTAATACGAGAAATAAGTCGCTTGTTGTGGTCTGAGATTGTGGCAATGGCCAGACGGCGCCTTTCGTTTTCTTCTGGGCGATTTGAATTCGGTCCCCATTAATTACTGTGAGCGTAAAGAAGAAAAAGAGAGCGAAGAATGTCCACTGCGACATGGTTGTTGTCGTGACGAAGTGTGTCACGGTCGATATGAGCGTGTTAACGCTAATAAGTTTGTTTTGGATCGATTTATGGTAAAGTACTCTTCGTTATCACGTGGAAAAACCTAATCGTTGCGAACTTTGCTTCAAAATCATGTGATCTCATCACTGGGTGAGTTGTTTATATTTATTATCTGGATTTATAAATCAAATCAAAATATCAATATTAGTTTATATTATTACATATGTAATCACTAATCATGTATAATATACTTTTTAAATACCATCAAATGGGTTGACTTGAGACAAAATGCAATTTTTTAAATAATAGTCAAATTTAATGCTTTAAATCTAGCAGAAATAAATAACTTTAATATCATTTTAAAGTCAATTGTTCAGGCTTTAGAATATTTATTAAAATATGCAAAACTTATGCTACTAGATGCCGCTTTTGCTTTGTAAACACAGCTGATCAAACGCGTGTATTTTGTTATCCAACAAACAAAGCAATTTTCGATGTTTATAATTATTTCAATATTAATTTTTATTGATTTTTGGGTTCTCTATGGTATTGAACTTGAGACAGGAAGTTTTTGAGACAAATACAAATAACTACTATACTTCATGTTATGCAGAAAAGCATCGCCATTTTAATTGAGATACATGTATAAAATTACATCATTAAATTAAATCTAAAACTTGTAATCAACAGGACATATTGATCCTCACATCAGGCGTCTGTGATCCTCGATCATCGATATCCTTCATTGATGTATCGCTCTATAGCATTTCGGGCCACAACCTAAGAACAACCAAATGGTCACTTCGCCATCAAACACGAGTTTCTTCTGCTCTGGAGCACCAACAAAGTCGTACACATGTGAACGTTTCTAAACCACGTAAGATTATCTAGATTCTCTTGGTTTTGTTATTTGCGAGAATTTGTACAAAAAAGTAAAAAGATAAGAGAAATCTTGCAGTGCAAAAAGGTAAAAATGTTTTTTAAATTATCAGAAAATTATCAGAAAATATTTAACAATTTTTACGTTGATCATTCATATTTTTAGAGGGACAAATATTGGCAGGGATTAATCAAATCGACTCGTAAAAAGGTGAGGTGTCCCCCAAAGTTTTTAATTGTCGTTGAAAATTTCTCCTACCGATATTCATTTTTATTGTCTCTCTTCAAGCGTAGCGGATCAAATGTCAAGATACCGTATAACATTTTTACAAGGCGTTTTGCAAGATGTCACAACTTTGGCAGACCGTCACGAAGTTAAATTTGTTTGGTACCGTAACTACAAAGTACATCGTCCGTTATATTTTGTCGAGTTAAAACGAAAAGAGAGTATTTCGCGAATATTACGGTTGACAGGTATGTGAAATTTTATTAAATGTGTGCTGTGGATAAATTAAAATATTCTTCCTTGTATCACGCAGAACGTATAATACCGGTATTTAAAATTTTGAAATCGATTTTAATTATCATCTTACCGATAATTATTTAGATATACCATACAATTATAGCATTATCAGTAATTATATTAAAAATAGAGTAATTTTATTATATAATTTGTTTACAAGTATATTTTTTTATACTTTTTAATTTTAATTTTAATTTAATCGAAAATAATTAAATGAAATGCAGGAAAGCATTATTTGAATAAACTATTGTGCCATCAGTGGCCTAAATATTAAAATACTGACCTGAAAGTGGTAGTTGTGAATAAAATCTATTGCGAAATAAACGTTAAAAGACTGTTAGACAGTTTTAAATTTTTCAGCTTACAGTTCAGTGTATAGTAATAAATTGATCTCAAACACAATCGGAAGTTAGTATTAACCTTGACCTTAAAAAAAAACGACAAAACTATTTTCAAAATATTTATTTCTATATCAACATTCCAACAACCAATAAAAAAACAAACAAAAACTTACAATAACATGGGGCAAAAGCCAGGACCATTAGCTGGTTCTGCATTGATCCCTCTAATCAACATTCTGCATCTGTGTTCTTCCAAACGCGGCGCTGCAAGACTCGTATCGACCAAACTCTCGTCGCTCCAAAGTCTTTCGGCCACCGCCGCCGCTCTCGGCCACAACCGAGGGGTCAAGTTGGTCGCGTCGACAAACTCACCCCACATGCACGCCGTCCCACCGAAGACGAGTTTCTTTTGGTCCGCGGTGCCGTTAAAATCGTGCGGATCGCAAAGGTAAAAAGCCTCCCAGTCGTTGCCGTATGTGATGTAATTCAAGTACCAGCAACTGGACAGCAGTGCCCGGTACCCCTTACGAGTCACGTTGGCCAGTTCCTCGTCGCGGGGCTCCTTCCACACCCCTACGACGGTGTCGGGCTTCACGGTCACTCCGTTGTCTACGACCTCCTGCCAGATGAGGTACGAATTGTCTCTCGGGAAGGATTTGATTATGTCCAATAGTCGTTGCATATAGTACTGCTCCAACTTGACGAAATCGTTTCCGAAGCCCTTTCTGTGCATGAAATCAACCACTTCCGGGTTGCTCTTCCAGCAGTCGAAGCTCACCTCGTCGCCCCCGAGATGGATGAACTTCTCCGGGAACGAATCGGATACTTCGGAGAAGAATGTGTGAAGGAATTTGTAGGTTGACTCGTCCGTCGGATTGATCGGACCGTAGCCGTCGGGGATCAATTTCCCGCTCACGTTTTTGTAGCACGGGGTGAGAAGTCCCGGGATGCCCCAGCCCCAAGACTGGGTGTGTCCCGGAGTGTCGAACTCCGGGATGACCCGAATGCCGCGTTGTCGGGCAAACATCACGATGTCGATGATGTCGTCGAGGCTGTAGGTGTGGGTGTAGGCATCGTAGGCGCCCTTGCTGCTCATCTGAGGGAAGACACGACTGACGTAGGGGAAGGATTGATCGTCCACGATGTGCCAGTGGAAGACGTTGAATTTGTTTTGCGCCATTGCTTCCTAGAGTAGAAATTGTTAAATTTTGAAGATTTTTTTTTCTTGATCTTACCAGTGTCTCTAAAATGATTTTCTTCGGTAAATAATGCCGTCCTGTATCCAGCAAGACTCCTCTGAAAGAAAATCTTGGATAATCACGAATTCGAGTGGTGTTTACAACAAACTAGAAATAAACATCTGCCGTTAATCATCGGTTTACTGAATCCAAAAAACACACAAACTCACCAATCCGTCAGGTGTGTGATAAACTAATTGACTAAACGTCTCCAATCCCCTCAAAATTCCCCAGATACTCTGTGAGTGAAGCAGTGCTTCACCCTGAAGATCTTCAGTGTTTATATTTAACTCGTCTATATAAAAAAAATTCAAAAATCAACATACATCTCTCCACAACATTCCACAACAACAACAAAAACTTACACTGCTCGTCCATGTCTTCATTCGGCCACTCCTTGTCGCAAGGATTCAACAAATTCACTCGCAACTGCCTAAGAAATGCTATATCCTTCATTAAATTACTAACGAAGCTCTCCTGATCGTCTCTTCTATATTTATGGTGTTTTGCCAGTCGCGGAGGATCGAAAATTGTGATAAAGTATCTCTTGAAAGCATTTTGGAGGAGATCGCAGTTCTTTCCGACGGCATTAAACTCGAATTTACTCGGGAGAAGAACCATGAAATCATCGGTGGTTTCTTGCATCTGGGGCTGTGGCCAAACAGCGCCCTCTGTTTTCTTGAACCCACCTGGACGAATGCCCCTCGTGTCCGGAATCATTTGGGCATTTGCAAAGGAATAGAAGAGAAACAACAGCAAAGCTTTGGGAGACATTTTTGTTAGAACTGAAACTTGGCAACAGTTGCAGCGCGAGTTAAATGAATCGATGAATTTGACCAATTATGTTGTAACTCGCTGAATTGCTTCATGCCAGTGAGTGGAGTGAGTTTCTGTTGATTCATTCTGTATCTTTACATCGCCACTTGTGCTTTGTACTGGGTTTTCAAGTTCAATACACGTGGTATCTGTTTGTGTTTGTGTCTAATCTGAAGAAGTACAGTACGTACGTGAGTGGTGAAGAGTTTGAAATCAGAACAGTTGTGGTTTTTTTTTTTTTAAATTATTGATTTATTTATGATGATAAAATTCACATATGGTAAAATTATTAATAGTGATAAAGAGGGAGCGTCCATAAATTACGTCACGCTGGCCAAGCAAGGGGGGGGGGGGGGCAAATGGAATTGCG
>JAQFZP010002590.1:0-13059 GCA_034695745.1 Geophilus truncorum | reverse complement strand
GGATAAGACATTAAGAATGAAAGCACACAGCAACAATGATTATTCACTAAAAGGCTTAAATTAGGTACAAATGATAGGCTTAACTGTATTTCATTTGAATTGTGTAAGAGGTTATTAAAAATAAAAAGTGATAAATTAAATTACCATTTTGGGTGCCATAATGAATGACCCACTATACCGGAATTATTAAAAAAAAATTTAAAAAAATTGGAGTTGCCTGAGTCACTTCAAGTTCTGAACAACGCAACAAGATGGCAATTCATTTGGCGGCAATTTCAAATTTGTAAGTTACAAATGTAAATGTTTATATTTATAACCAAATTATCATTTTATTTTTGTAATTATAACATTTATTTGTTATTTATTTATTTCTTTATTATTTTACATGGATGGATTTTATAGATTCACGACACAAAAAATAATAAATTTACAAAATGTTAATATTAATCTGCTATTTTTAATCTTTAAAAAAATATTTGCTGTTCATTTGAGATAAACAGAGAGACTACATTTCTAAGTGCTTTCTTTTGGGTTTTTATTTATTTATTTATTTATTTATTTATTTTTTTTTTTTTTTTTTTATTTTTTTTTTTACTGTATTTAGTTTTCGTAAGGAATTTACTTTATCTTTTCCCACTACACTTGGTTGATGGTTATGACGTATGAGTGCTTGGTTCCCATTTAATAGTGATCTACCTAACCGAGAAGATGAAAATAACTGGAGCCTTTGTCAGGTTACTTACTAAGCAACCTACCAAGCAACTATCTTTTCAAAATGACACCCTACAGTATAGGAAGTTGTTTTCTAAATCTTGTTTTTGTGTATGTTTAGATGCAGATAATGCATCGCTTTTTTATACGAATTTTGCAGCAGATAATCTTCTGAATCTCTTTATTCGAATTGATGTAAATCCTTGGAACAATTTGACTTTAAATTACGGTACTTTGGGATCGGAATCGACAGCATAGATGAAAAGTGAGAATAATATTAGCGGTTTTGCTTTTGCTTCAAGGTGTCTTAATTTCAGACCAAAAAACTAAACTTAATTTTTTTTTTTTAAGTTTTATATTTTGGGCTTAAAACTCAAAAATTGTGTACTTTTTTTTTTAGATGTTTTCGGTTAACAACTTTTCGGGTAGTTGTAATTCTATAAATATATGTGATAATACAGGTACCGGAAATAGAAATCAAATTTTCAATTTCCAAATTAACAGCTTTAATTTTCCCAGTTTATGTAATCATGATGAACTCAAAAGCTAGTAACGAAGAAGAAGAAGAGTCCATGGATTATGACACATTTGAAACGTTGCAGTTCGCATCTGGAAGGGAGAAAAACGAGAACGAGTTAGTAAAAGCCAAGTTTTCTGAGTACTTCAAGCCCACTTCAACCGAACTATTCGACCGATACTTACTACGATCACGCATGCAACAACCCGGTGAAAAGATGGATGCTTTCATCACCGACCTAAAGCTGTTGGCCAGTCGCGGCAACTACGCACTGGGCGAAGATATAAAAGCCATACGAGACAGCATCGTCTTCGGGGTAGCAGACAAACGACTACAAGAGAGACTACTTCGTTCGACCGATTTCTCCCTCACTGCCATCGAAAAAGCATGTTTTTCGTCCGAGGTAACATCAGACCAACTCACACGTATGGACAAAACTGACTCTAATGTCAAAACTGACTTCGACGCCGACGTCTTCACGAACAAACTCGGCGATGCACGAAAATTTGGCCCTTGGCAACGCCAGTTCCAGCCACAAACGACGAATAACTAAAAACTACCGACGCAACAACAACAACAACAATCGCAATCGACGCAGCACATGTGTGGAAGCTGTGGGTGGACGCATCCTCCACAAAAATGTCCAGCCTCCAAATGTGGCTGCATGCATCACTTTGCCCGAGTTTGCAGAGATGGAAAACCGCCCGCAGTAGACGAATTCAACGAAAATGCACAACTGCTACCATCGCCGTCTGAATCGTCCGACTTCGACGGTCTTTACCTCGGTGCTCTATCTGCAAATGACATCGACACGTGTCCGAAGTTTGTTAACATCAACGTTGCCGGCTACATCATGCGTTTCAAGATCGACTCGGGTGCTAACACTATCACCTTAGAACTGGCGAGAAAACACAGATTCCTTAAATTCAGAAAGCCATCGGTGCAAACGTTTTCCGGTCCACGCGACGAAATTCGTCACGACGGCGTTCTCGATCTTACATGCCGGTTCCGCTCACAACAGACGACGATGCGATTTTACATAATGCCAGGATCGAAATGTTTGCTTGGACGAGCAGATGCGATTCGCCTCGGTTTAATATGGTAACTTTCAATGTCGATGTACTAACTTGCAAGTGATAATAAAGTGAATGAACAATATTTAAAGTAATTTAGAATTTTACTGATATTTTTCATGGGCTCGAACGGTCCGAACGCGAATACAATATCCAAGTTCCTGATGACGCTGTGCCAAAAATTCCGCCGCGCAGAGTCAGTATAATTAGAGGTTAAAATAATTTGATCTCATTTCTAAGTGTTTTCTTCTGTTTCAACAGTGAACCGTCACATACAGTAGAGGTCAAAAGTTTTAGGACAATCAGAAATTGTTTTATAACTTGCGATAAACTACTCTGACCAGTACACTTCCAATTAGGGAAAGATAGAGCTTTTAATTCTCTATAACACTGGTGACATTAATTTAATAGTGTATGCTTATGCAAAAAATAATAAATTTACAAAATGTTAATATTAATCTGCTGTTTTTATACTTAAAAAAAAATATTCACTGACCATTAGAGATAAATAGAAAGACGACATTTCTAAGTGCTTTCTTCTGTTTCAACAGTTAACCGTCACATACATTTCATTGAATGAAAATCATTATTTATTTATCTTCTACCGTTGTATTGTATTACTAAGCTGAAATAGATTTTCACCTGATCAGCAAATAAACCTCTTAGCACTTTAAACTACAACATCTGTCAACTTAGCACTTAAAAAAAAATTAAAAAAAAATCTTTTAATTCACCAATAACTTGAAAACATATATTTTTAAACCTTATTTGCTCTTATCAAACTTTTTGCAGAATTGAAATTCCGCAGTAAAATTCAAATTTATATCACCAGATGTCGCGGTGCGATGAAGCCAGCCAGCATTCTAATCGCATTGGCGTGTATGCAGTGAAGTCAAGTCGAGACGCATTGTGACATCGGAGGGAGCTCGGCATCGGCTCAGAAAACACCAAACAACCACTGGCAGTAAGTAAAACCCAAAAACCTCAATTCAAACGACAAAAATCAAATCACATTAACTCATTAACATAGCCAAATCAACAAAAAACTGCAAAAAATTCCATTTAAATCATATTGCAGCATCCTTCCTCCCTTCAGAAAATTGATTATACCCGTCTGAACTTTTATTGACTTTCTTCCGATACTAGTTAATCGATGATGCCGAACAAATTGCGTGCATGAGCCGTGATATTATCGCATCCTACTCCTCCGTGTGTGTTTTTAACCCCAGCACGCAACGTGAACATAATTGCCGTATCGATTACCGTACTTTTTACACATTCCACATTCGGCATTAACCCCGTCATCACGCGCAACGAACGACTCCTTTTCCCTCTCCACTCACTGCTCCTAACATTTTGTTTTCTTTACCGCCGATTAGGAATGTAAAAAGACGAGCTTGGTTCCCCCATTCCATCCGCATGAGTCCGACCCGAGTGATTTTAACCTCCTCATCACCGTTGCCATGACGACCGAGGTGGATCCCGCAAGGAATGGGACTTTAATCACGAGGATAATTGCAGTCAACAGCAGCTCGACAGCAGTTATGACCACGACGACCGGACCGCCATCGACGGTCGCTCCGACGTCGGTTTGGTGGCGAGGAGAGGTGTTCGTCACTCCGAAATGGACACAAGTGGACAACAAGTTGACGTGGGTCTGGCTGCTGCATGTGTACGGAGCGGCGTGTTTGTTTTCTTTGCTCGCTTCGTACACTTTCTTTTCGATATTGTACCTTCGAGCTCAGCTGAGTAGTCGGCCGTTCATGACCACGATTAACACGTTTGTTTGTTTGCTGGGATCAACTCGGGCGGCGTTTTTCTTGATCGATCCGTATAATTCCAAAAAGGTAAAAAAAAAAAAAAAAAAAAAAAGTAAATGAATAAAATAATTTGAGAAATGTTTTTATTAAGCTTCCTCGTTGGCTTCACTGCTTAACAAGAAAATTTTGCTTTAATTTTATTATTTTCTCAAAATTTTTTTCTAAATTTCCATTAAAATTTTTTATATAAGTGTGTTTTAATTGCCTTTAGTAATTCCCGGATTTATGGGATCAATATTAATGTTTTCTACATTTAAATGAATAAATTAACGAATTTTCATTCGCATTTTGATTCAAACACCAAAATGGACCGAAGTACTCCTCTTTTAGAAAAATTAACATAACTTAGACTAAAATTACAATTTCCTTACATTCTCCTTTAATTGCTTCTCTCTACGTTTGATTAAATCCTTTCTCGGGAGAACTGAACCTAAAGATATTGACTGTTGCCCTTGAATTAGGTTTTACTGCTGAATAAACACTAATAAACACAGGCGCTAATGTAAGCATGATTTAAAAGGTAATTTCAGGGTTAAAAATAAGAAGTTGCAGAATAATTACGAGAAAAAAGTTAAGTCGGAGAGGTTAGAGCAGTAAATCTGTCATTTTCCCCTAGTTCTCTCCCGTGATCAAGCTTTTGATCGAGTGTCGCAGTGAAACTAGGCCAAAAAAAATTAATTGCTTTGCGTCTAAAATAAGACAAATGTTAGTTGTTTTACGTAGTTTTAGTGAAGCAATTCAGCTGTTTGTTTTCAAAGTGATTTTGAATTTTTGGAATGAGTAAAATTCATTTATTCGACATGATTAAGAGCTATTTCTACACTTGCTGGAATTCATGGGTAGGTTGATAAAATAAATACAGCAGAGTAAATAAACAGGATTACAAACCGATTGTTTTACGGGTACTTGACCTGGACGTGACTTACGAGCAAAGTAGTTAAATGGGTGCATTCATCTATTTTACGCTGTTAAAATACGTTAGAGTCTGAAAAATGTGAAGAAAAATGTGTAAAACGATCTTAAAGCAGAGAAAACAGTCTTTAGGGGAATCGTGAGGTTTAACCTCAAGTATTTTTAATTTGATCTGTCAGAAGTTGAATTCTAATGCTTTGTGGTTGCTTAATTTGATGTGCGTGTCGCTGTTTAAAAAGCTCTTAAATGTGTTTTCGTTGTGTCTCAAGCAGATAAATAATCTTTAAGATTTAAGATAGTTTTGGGTTTTTCCCCATAACCAGTGCAGCTCTCTTGGCTTTGCTGCTCATCACTATAAAAATAATTATGGTATGGTATATAGAAAATTGAAGAGGAAAATAATTTTATCTTTTTGTGGTAACAAAAATTGTAATACCTGGGTTTAACTGCAAATTACTTTAACCTTATTGGTTCGTGTCTAGTTTTATGGATCGATAGGCATTTGATGTTTGCCGATAAAAGTGAATGATTGAATTATGAAATGATAACAGCTTGTCGTTAAAAATGTAGGTTGCTGAAATAAACGCTGAAAAATATTAATACAACTGCCGAAGAACTTTAAGAATGCATTTTGCGGTGTAAAGAGTAAAGACCACTTACGTTTATAGCTTTTTCGTGCTGGGTATAAAAATGATTTAATAATATGGTGTTGTAGTGCAGTATTAAGTTGGATGGGTTGTTTTTTATAAAACAAAGAGATATTTTGTGCAAATTTGGAAAATTGTAACACGTGGAAATTTTAATCTAATAATTCCTATAATAAAAAATATGAAATTCCGAATTGGCAACGTTCGAACATAAATAGGCGCAAATTGATTTTCCTTTCCCATTTCTAAGAAAATAAAAATGCATCTATTTATAAATATGTCTTTACAATCGAACGAAGCATAAGAAATTGCATTAAAATCTTTTTTACAGTTTTTTTCATGGATTTCTTTTACGTAAGGAAATTTCATTAAGATGACTGAAAAGAAAAATTAAATTGCTATCAAAATTTCAATTGAAAAAAAAATTTAACTTAAAATAAATTGAAATTAGGTTTTCACTTGTTATTGATTTTGCTGATAATTTGAGAAAGTACTTTTTAAAAAATCTTTATTACGAACAAGTACTAGTAGTGCAAAAAACCAATAATTTTCTTGTTACAAATGTCATTTATTTTGTGGTTAAGTGACACATGCGTCACGAAAGACGTAGACGTCAATACTGAGAAAGAAAAAATAAATATCCCACGGTATGACAATAAATGGTGTATTTATTTGCAATGAACATAAAATATGGTAACTTTTTTGTTGCAAAGTTTGCGTTGTTTGATAAAATTGTAAATTATTCAAATCATAGCGTGTTCAAGTGGTAAAAAAAAAATGCTTTTATTTTATCAGTATTAAATAAATTAAACATTTTTAAAAATTATTTTTTGAGTTGATATTGTTTTGGTGATTATTCATATTTAATAATTGAATTTTATTACTAAAATACATCAAAAAGGTTTACACTCACTTGTCAGAGTTAGGTATGTACCTTGTAACCTTGTGCAGGGTTTAACCTTTCAACCAACGCGTTTGTTGTCATCATCAGAAACTGAACTACTGTATTTTACTGATAAAATTCCTATTATTAAACATCTTTTAATTTTTAAGAGTTCAAACTAACTGGAAGTACTATTTAAAACCTCTGCATGATTACAGACAGTGGCTCGCTTACCATTTTTTGTATTAAATAATAACAAATACTCAAAGATTTTATTTTTGGAGACTAAATTGTCATTTCTCTGCATTTCAGATTATTCCTGAAGCATTTTGTGCCATTCTGTGGGAGCTGGCTTTCCCATGTCTGGTATCAGCATTCAGCCTAGTCCAATTAGCATTTCTTCATTTAACTCAGTTACGTCTCGGACCAGATTTCTTGAGAAGCAAATCGTGCATTTCTTTTATCATTTCCATTCATTTTTGTATCGTCATAGCAACGAATATTTTTTGGTCATTTCGCGATGGTCTCAAAGTGAGTTAATATATTTGTAAATTTTATTATTTGAAAAACTGCAATATTTTATCATTTACAGATCGTGAACTTGAGTATTAATGCAGCCTTTTGTATTTGGGCTGCATTTCTTTGCTTTTCCTTCTTACTATGGGGATGCAGAACCATGATGATGCTCAAACTTCTTCCTCCAATTCTCTTTCCAGGCTCAGAAACAAAATCAACAACCAAAAGTCAGTTTTATTTCTAACCACTACAGGAAATACCTTATTATTAATATCTCGTAAAAATATTTTCTAAGGTTTGCTCCAACTTGGATTACTGACCAAGTGTAACAACCTTGCATCTGTGGCTGCAACAGTCGCTGCGCCAACGATGGTCTTACCACCCAAGATTAACATCACCGACGAGAACGAGTTCTCGTACTCACAAATTGGTGACGCGACAAATGCAGAAGGTAATTAAAATACTAATTAAGCAACTTCGTCTAATTAAAATGATTTTTTTTTTAAGAAAAAAAGATTGCTTAATAATATTTTTTAATGGATTTTTTTTAAGAAAAAAAATCCATTAAAAAATATTATTAAGCAATCTTTTCCCTCTTAAAAATCTGAGTTAGCAGTTTTATAAAATCCCTTAATCCGGTTTAGTGACGATTGATGTGCAGCGTCATTGTACTTTTAACTTAAATCCTGAGAGTCTTGAAAACTCAAACTTGAAAAGTCTGAGTCATCTGCGTGAGAATCGTCCATTAGAATCACTAAAAATGATAAATGGAATTGTTTTTGGCTTGACTCCCATTCGAGCTGGAAATTAATGTTTTTAAAGTCAATAATAACGCACATCTGCAGCAGAAAGGAAAAAACAACTTCATTACTGCGTTTTTCCCATTTTACGAGTAGATAAACCATAAAATTGATGAATTCCTTTTAATTACGTACATTAGTTTCAACTAGTGAAACAACTGTTGAATGCAAAACGTCCGAAGATTCTCTGAAAGTCGACGAAACCACCATCAACTGCGAATTAACACCCAGACGCAAAGCTTCCCTGCACGTTCGAATATCTCCGATATCGCACATTCTTCAGAACGGCTCAGTCACCAAGGGTGTCGTGAACGACATTCAGACAGACGAAGACACGAGGAGCACCTTGTTGTCAGAATCGCTGAAACCGAAGCAGGACGAATTCCGATTTACGATTTCGTCTGTGCTGAATCACATTGCATACATGGATCATGCAATGGAGGACTTCAAATCCGACAACCACAGTCACAGAGTGAAGACTAACAGGTGCAGTCAAATACAAAAGGTTCTTCGAGCTACGTGTCTTGCTGCCTTTCTGGGCATGATAGTCACAGTTTGTCAGTTATTCAACATCTTCGGACCGTACGGGCTTTGTTGGTCTGGTAAACCACCTTCGCATTGGCCGTGGCTCATCTTCCACACCATTTTCAGGTAAAATAAAATTTTTTAGTAGTAAAAGAGCAAAAGGTTGTCAGATAAAAGTGACTTTTAGTATGAATTGTTCTCCCTTTAAGAGTTGACGTTTGTTAAATTTCCCTGACGCGGCCCATGGGATTTGAGCGACACTTTCACTGAGATAATGGAGTCATATTTTGCTAAAATAATGCTGGAAAGATATGATTTAGTTGCTTCATTTATGTATTAAATTTTCCCATGTTTCTACTATTAAAGCTCTTACAAATTGAAAGTGTGAACTGTGAAATAAATTACGTTGAATTTAAAGGGGGGTTTATGACTTACAATAACACTTCCGGTTTGCTAATTTTAATTTATTTTTTATTCTTTTCTTCTTTTTCTAGGCTGTCTGAATTCCTGATGGGTTGCGTGATGGCTAATATCACCAAACAACCAGTGAACAGACACAACTTCCCTTATTTGTCTCAATGTGAAGATGAAAATCTCTATTAAAATAAATCATATAGACATTACATTTCCTATTGAAATCCGTCGTACAAAATTCTATAATTATTAGACAAAATCGAGGAAGAAATCTGTATAGATTGTTTTTTATTCATTTTCTTACCCCATGTATATCAACATCACCGTTATTGATGTTCCATTTATCATTTCTTATGAAGAATAACTTTATTGAAGTTTGTCCCGACTTATCAACGTAATTAAAACTAGATTTTAACACTCGTGATTAAAATTTTTCTTTTATCTACTTACAATTTTAGGTCTTATCTCATCTGAAGATCGAATGGATCTATACAGTTGTTTTTTTTTTCTGAGAATCGATTGAGAGAGTAGACCATTATCATTAAGAAACATATTTTTAGAAAAACCTATTTTTATATTATAATTTGAAAGAAAATTTATCAGTGTTAAAAAGGGGGATAAAAGATGTACTGCAAGAGAAGTTTCTTGAATTGTAATGATTTGTTTTTACTTCAAGTGTAAGTGTAATGTATTTGAAATGTCTGTTTATTTCTTTTTACTTGTGTGAACAGTAACCATTTTGTTTATGAATAAATAATTTATTGTATGTTACTGTACGTTAATGATGCGTGAGTAATTTCATTCAAAGTGTTTGAATGGGAATTAAGCATCACTTTAGATACGACGACTGCAAATGGAGTGATGGTACGTGAAAATTCAATGAAGTACTACTGAGAGTAATGCAATTACTTGTAGTTAAGAGTTTAATGCAATGCATAAATAAGCGCAGTATAGATTAGTCATCTAATTAAAAGCAATTTATTGGCCTGGTTAGTATTTTTTCACTTTCTTGATAATATTTTGTGATTATTAAGAATTAATTTTTTTCAATAGCGTTGATTAAAGTTGATATTATCAGGAAACTGATTGGTGGTTTAGTTCTGCAAGTAAGTTATCAAATGTTTCAGTTTAGTTATCATATCTTTACTTAATCGTTGTGATAATAAAACACATTCTAGTGCAGACTGGGTGCGACAACTATACTATACCGTACCGTACTGTAAGTATAAGCAAAAATATCACAATGTACGGTACGTTATGTTTTGTAAAGTGATCGACATACCTACTACTACGCTACTACATTTATGTTATGTATTGAGCGGAACTCTGTGTTACGTCACATTTCCTTTATTTTTGTATCGTTTAAAATTTCATATTTTCTTTTTTTAAAATCTTACTGCCATATTTCAGTCAGGCAATGGGAGAGAGGAATGGAGTGTTTAAGTTAGATTTAAGGTTCTGAATTCTTATATACAGTTAAGCCTATCATTTGTACCTAATTTAAGCCTTTTAGTGAATGATCATTGTTGCTGTGTGCTTTCATTCTTAATGTCTTATCCTTTGCGATTGTTGCTTACAATGATATGCTGTATCAAGGGGATGACTATTCTCAAGAGTTTTCTTTGTAACTGAAGATGCATTATTAAATCAGTGAAGCATCAGCTTCACTCAAGGCAACACCTCTCTCTTTATTCTCTCTCTTTTTGCTGCTGCTTCTTTTTTTTTTATTCTTTCTCTCTTTTTCTAACATCTTTTCTAACATCTGGTTTCGTAATGTTATATTTCTACCTTGCATATTCTGTGTGTTTCCTGGTAAGTCTACCATAGTTGCTCGCAAAATAAATACGTTGAATTTGGCGGATAACTTTATCATATCCTGTTATTTTTAAACCTTTTAAAAATATGTTTTTATAAAATAGAATATACAGTATATAATAATATAATAATATAATAATCGCTACTACTGCACATACTTCAGTTAAAAACTTAGGCGCCAACTGCTTCATTTACTCATGTCGAATAATACAGTACCGTAACATAAAAGAAACATTTCATTAACATAACCTTGAACCAATTACATTCGTACGGAGATTCGTATAAGCCACACAATTCGTTAATACCGTTGATTTCTATAATAAACAAAACCTAATAACCAAAAACAATTCCACAATTCATTAAATTAAACACTTTAAATACCCTTTACAAATACAAATCCCCTTAATAATATAAACCTTTCATATTATATAAATGTAATACATCCTAAATAAACGATTCACGCTTCACTGCAAAACATCTCAAAACAACGTTTATTATTACTACTCATTTCGTAATAGGTTTTCTCAAATTCCATGGGTTGTCCACCATATTGAAATAAACACTGACCCAAAAATAATGTCGAAATCCTTTTAGGCCTTCACTTAATGATGAAATGTGTGTTCTTTTGGAAAATTGTTTTTCAAGTCATAATAAATTACTGCTCTTATTATTTGTTGTCACTTTCTGATCTAAAGTTATTTCTATTGTTTCTCCTTTTTTAACCTCATCTATTCTATTTTTTTCTTCTTTTTTGACCTGCTCATCCAATTCTTGTACAGTTTTGATGTTCTCTTTCCTTTATGCTATTTTGCTCTTCGTGTTATCATTATCATTGATGTTCTCATTGCTTTCTTCTCCATTCTTCTGATTTCTTTCTCCTTACTCGAGTATGATAAAATCATTTGACCATGCTATTGAATTTCGTCTAAAAATTAAAATTAAAAAACTGCAAAAATTAAGTTTGTGCTTTAAAATGCTAATTTAGTTTTGATTTCCATTTCCAGTATTTGAGCAAATATGAAGATGATTAATAGTTCCAGTAAAGGTAGTGTTATTAAATGTAAATGACATCTAAAAAAAAAAAATGTACACTAATCTTTCTACGGTTTGCACTTCATAATGCGACAATCAGCTCATTTACATACATTTTTTATGACACACTTGAAATGAAAAATTCTAACTTGGAATCTATGAGTAGGTTAATAAAATAAATACAGCAGAGTAAATAAACAAACCGATTGCTTTTTGAGAACTTGGCCTGATCAAGTGAGTTCATTTTCAACTATTTTACACTGTTAAAATACATTAAAGAGTAAAAAATGTGAAGAAAAATATGTATAAACAGGATGGGGATGAGAATCGTGAGGAAAAATTAGTAAAATTTAATTTAATATACCATGATAAAGTGAGCTAAAAGAACTAAAATTATAAGAAAACCTATTAATTATAAAATTTAAAAAAATTATTTTAATAAATGCAGAAAATAATATTTTGGCGGCAACCGGATTATTTAAACCGAATCGTTTGAAAACGAACGAGTGACCACTATGAATTGTGGGTAACCAATCCTTGACCTTAACCGTAACCACGGTTATTGGGTTAGAGTTTTCGAACACACACGCATTAGTGAGTTTAGTAATCATATCTTTACGTAATCGTTGTGATAAACCACCTAGTTGTAGTGAGAAAATGAAAATAGTGTAGTGTAGACTGGACACGACAACTACTGTATACTGTGAGCAAAACTACCAGCTACCTCAATGTAAGTTTTGCTTTGTGGAGGAATCGACATACATAATACATTAATGTTGTGTATTGAGCGGGACTCTGTATTACGTCATATTTCCTTTATTTTTTTTTTTATTTTTTTTTGTATGTTTGAAATTTTATATTTTTTTTTTTATCATACAGCCATATTGCAGTCAGATAACGTGAGAGAAATCGAGGTATCAGATGGATGACTTCAATTTTTCTCGGACTTGGATCTAGAGTTTAGTGTGAGTTTATATTTAGAGATTATGAATGTAGTGTACGTGTTTACTTAGATAAAATTTTATTTTAGTGCGAGTGTTTGTAAAATGACAGCCATAAAGGATTACATTGGGCATGTGAACAAAATAGGATGGAATTTTGGTTTCATTGAATATGGCAAATCACATAAGGACAACATTTACTTTCACAAGAAGACAGTTGCTTCAGGATTATTTGATTCATTATCAATTGATAATTTAGTTATTTGTGACGCTGATTACATAAAACCAGGAAATGGTAACTCGAAATATAGAGCCACGCGAGTGGAAATTTTATTCGATGAAAATTGGGATGAACAAACTGAAAACGATATTCTCTACCAGGGATGGCAATTTGAATCCGTATTGGAATTCGAATCGGAAAATAATTCGAATTTTTTCCTAAATTGGAATTCG
>JAQFZP010002589.1:0-13059 GCA_034695745.1 Geophilus truncorum | reverse complement strand
ATCAAATGAATACTTCGTTGGTTATGGTTCAAAAGTGTAACCAATGAAGGATTGAATCCACTATAGATAATCCTGTTATGTAAACGTAGTGTATGACACTTAATAAATTTTTAATCTACATGTATAGTTATGTATCAATTTTAAAACTTAACATCCTAATCAGTAAGAAAAACATGGAAATAATTAATGTATGTGTTTACAAACCGTGACTCTTTGTTCTACATTGACGAAGTCCACTCCCGGAGGAATTTCGATGTAAAAAGTGGTTTCAAAAGCATCTTCCCCCGCATTGGAAATGTTCACGAGCAGATCCAAACGAGCCAAACTCCCCATCATGTACGGCGTAGGATTTCTGATATCAATTAATTCAAATTATTTCAAATGATTACATTATGAATAACACTTACGGTTCACAGCTCATTATTAAGTCAGGAATGCAAATATTATCTTTCCCACAATTCTTCTGAATGCTGATCTAAAAAAGCAATTACAATTTTTCGATCTAATCCCACTCGAAACAAGTAATAAAAAATAGTAGTTTACTTCTTCTTTCAAATTGGACTTGGCATTCTGATCGAGAATCGGTTTGAGTTCTTTCCGCTCAAGTCTCCGATCCACAAGACTGTAATTCACTTCAACCATAATTGGAGTCAACTTATCTTGAATAGCACTCTTTAAAAAAAAAAATAAAAGAAAAAAAAATAAATTAAAAAAAAACCTCAAACCACTTTTAAAAAATTACCTTAATATAAATAAAAATACTCTGACAGTGAATTGATTCTTTCTGCAAAATGGCAGTGGAGTTCTGAACATGATCTTGTTCGCTTGTAAGGAAAAAAACACGAGGTCCGCTCGCCTTTAAAACATCCAATTTGGTAACAAATTCGAATTCTGTAAGGCAAATGTTTACTGTAATCTTTCTACAAGTTTAAAGATGAAGCAAACCCCAACTGGGTTTAATGTTTAAATAAGTTTACTTGTCACAAACATTGACTTAATATAACAACAAAAATTAATTTGAATTATTAAATTTAGTAAAAAATAATAGTGAAAAATTTTCTTGTTTATCATCTGGAAATTTCATTCTGAGTTGTGAGACAGAAAACTATCTGTCGATAAATTCTAAGCTTAAATCAGAGATCAGTGTTAACAGCCATGTAAGCTGCCCCTTGTAGCATGAAATTCCTGCAATGCACCCGTTGATTTTAAATGGATGCATTGCAGGTTATTCATCCTACAAGGGGCAGCTAAGTTTAACAACATCAGTTTACACACTTCTCATAATTATTTGACCATTACATTTTGTGTAAATTATTAAACAAAATCATTTACAATTAGGTATTGCCTAAGCTAATTTTACCAACCCTAGCTGCCCCTTGTAGCATAAAATACCTGCAATGCTTCAATGCTAAATCAACAAATGAAATGCAGGCAATTCATGCTACAAGGAGCAGCTTTTACTGTTATTAAGATTGATCCAAAATTTACGCCTGAAATGCACCAGCTAAAGTTAAAATTTAAGCTGAGTTTAACAATACTTTTAACATTGATTAAACTCCAGTTAACTTTAACTTTCATTGATGCAACTGACCTTTACCATAATCTTTAACACACAATGCAACAAATAACAAAATTATCTTACGTTAAAATATTAATGCTTGTGATAAGTAGTTTCATTTTTAATAATAAACAAGTTTAAGTTCACTTGACATTTAAAACAGAAAAAAAAAGACAAAATAACTCACCTAACTTGGGACTAACTCCCACACCCGAATATTCCAGACACGAGTGGATAACGACACATGATACTAGAGTTCCGTCCAAAAGACTACATCCTTTTTCATCTAGATTTATTTTTTCAGGGTTTACAGTCAGGCTAGCTGACACTGACACTACGGGACGTGATCTGGGATTTGATTTAACAAAAAAAAAATGTAGCAAAAAAATATTTTCTTAGATTTCTTTTTCCCAAAAAAATAAATAATTATTTCCTTAAATTTTTATCTCAAATTTTTTTTACCAAAACATTACGTCAATATTTATTTAAAATTAAATTTTTTGTTAATTCCTCTAAGAAAACGCCAATCTCATTTTTTTAGAAAAAGGAAAAAAATAATTTTTAATTAATTTCTTACTTGAATAGAAAAGCTTTTTGTGAAGCATAAGCTCCTACTAGTAAATCTAATAGAAAAAAAATAAAAAAAATTCTTCATAACTGACTTAAAGATGAGTGACATTGAATAAACAGTACCCGGATATTCGTTAATATCCAAATCTAAT
The DNA here is from genome assembly GCA_034695745.1 of Geophilus truncorum. NCBI lineage: Eukaryota > Metazoa > Arthropoda > Chilopoda > Geophilomorpha > Geophilidae > Geophilus > Geophilus truncorum. The sequence continues at coordinate 10,779 of JAQFZP010002589.1, read as the reverse complement.
CCTCCAGATAAAGAAAAGCCAAAGGTAGATAAAGTAGAATCAAAATCCTCAGCAAAGATAACCTAAAAATGTTATTTTCTGAGTCAAAATAAAATAAACCACTTAAGATGTTTGTTTACCTGAGAAGGTTTAACTTTAATCCCTTCCTTCGATCCGTGAAATATATACACTGCTCCCCGTCCATTTTGACCACCGTAGGGAGCACCGACAACAAAATCTATACGCAAACACAAATAAAATATTAAAAAGAGTCCATCCAGAAGGTGGGGATGAAATTGCCATTTGCAGTTGTGTTTATCACTTAATTATGTCAACGATCTGTTTGCACGTGATTGGTCATTAGTAAATCAACATGATCTTGTTTTCTCAGTGGATTTGATACTGCTCGCCAAACATGTTGACAGCTCATTCAATCACTATATGTAGAAATATTTGCTAACCTTAACTCAATGTGTGCATTAGCAGCAGTAAGTGTTACAGTGTAAATATAATAAACACGTGGCAGATTCAAGTGGAAAGGTAAGGTGAGTTCCTTCTGTAAGAGATTTTATACACACTGCAAGTTACAGTAGGTGTGAAGAGTTTGTTTTTAATGGATGATGTGCTTTGACTGCAAATAGCAGTTTTTGTTGTGTTTGTGATGTGGGAGTTAAAGTGTTACTTTGTTGTTTTGAAATTTTTTTAATTTGAAGCAACCGAAAGTGGTATTTTTGATGCTTAAAAATTAAATGATTTTTTTTTTAATTAATGTGTTGTATTATTGCAATTTAGAGTGAAATAAAATGGCACATCCGATTATAAAGGTATGTTAAAAATTTATAACTTTTTAGTTAATGCGTTAAAGTGTGTGATATTGAAATTTTTAGTTTTGAATCAAACCGGAAGTACCATTTTATGCTGCTCTAGATTGTTAAATTGACTTGAATAGCATAACACAAACAAATTAGAATCACTTCTGGTTTGGTTAACAGCTTAAAATCTTAATTCCACTTCCTCTTTACCGTACATCTGATAACAAATAAAACAAATCTTGGAAATTTTATTCAAACCAGAAGTGACATTTTAAATTGCTCCAAACTGAAAAATCAGTGTAAAATAACCAAGATATTCATATGTACTACACTTCCGGTTTAATTAATAACCCACACCACACAAATTTCAAAATTCACTCATCAAAAAAATAAACCAATTCGAAGCCCGCCGGTATTACCCCTAAATTAATATACTGCAAATCTTTAACCAAACCGGAAATCTCCAAATGAAGCGTAACCCAATACCACATTACTTTCCCAATTTGCATAAACGACCAATAATCAGTCGGTCTCGCAAACTCGAAACAAACGGCTTGTTTCCTAGCAAAATATTGCAACTAATAATGACGATACTTTTTACGAGCGATCGGTCGTCTTTAATGTGGCGCCAGTTGGTGCAAGTATCGCGCTCCAAATACCGTCTGGGTTTGTTATCACCGAGTGCTTTTAACTACGCACACTGGACTCAGGCCAAAGAAAAGCGTTAAATGGGTGTGAAAAAAAACTCATGCTCTTATCGGTCCACCAAGTAAAGCGCCATTAAACGCCAAAAAAGAAAACGACTCCCAGAAAAAACGAAAAAAAGAAGAAAGTTTTAGCACTGGATTTGATACAAGTTTGGTAATGCCTTGCAAAGCAGCGGCAAAATAAATTGAGACTTACCCCCGAATCCATCGCGATTGACGTCACTGGCCGAAGTGAGGGACAAACCGAAACGAGCCCTCGAATCACGGCCGTCGAGCAAATGGCGTCTCTTGAACTGGTGCTGCAAAGACAAGGAGCAATGTAAGTCGACATAAAATCCGACTTGTGATCGTTCGACAAGAATCATCAGGTCAAGCGAGTGGACAAGGCCGAGCAAACGATGGACGCTCGGTTCTCACTTGGCTGCGTCTGTTCGAGGAAAGGTAGCAATTCATTCATTAACTGCTCGTTCTTGATGGTTAATTATCCGTGAGCAGCTGAAAGGGTAACTGAATTCAAGATGGCTTCAATTTTTCACTTATGTTTTACATTAAAAATTGTGTTTTAAATTGGATATTGTAAAAGGTATTCATAGGATTCAATTTGGGAAGACAGGTGAATCGCAAAAAGATAAAACGCAAACACCTCAATACGCCTCAATCACCTCAATTCCATAATCTGTGGGACAAAATCGCAAATTTATTACCGACCTCAAAAAGTTTTTTTCCTCGAAATCTCAAGTTTTTAGCTCCAATAAAAAAAAAAAATTATAACGAAAAACCAAACGCGATGGTTGATCATATTGAAGAAAATGACCTTTTTGGTTGATAGTTTTGCAAGATTGATACGTGGTGTAGAAATACAAGTCAATGAAATAAAGACATTGATTTCACATTTTCCATTAATTCTTACTTGTTAGTGTGAAATTTGAGTTGGTATTAGAAATCAATAGGGTGATGCAATGTGAAACCCAAGTGAGAGTGAAAAATGATGTTCTGGTTGCTAAGTGTAGCTACACAGTTTAAAAGTAATTTTTGGTGAAAATTAGTGTTACAAATAGTTTTGAAAATGTAAAACTATAATTTTTAATGGTTAATTTTTTTTAGATGTAAATTTTGGATCATTAGAAAGATATTGTGATTTTAATAAAAATCAAAATTTGAAAATTAAAAATTCAAAAAATATAAAAATTTTAAATCCAAATACCATAATTCAAAATTGAAAAAAAATTGAAAAAATTAAAATTCAAACTCAATACCTCACCTCAAAATTCATACTAAACCACCATTTCATCTCATTTGCATGTTCTCGTACAATGTCACACATTTACATAAACTGCACAAACAGATTTAGCACTTAACAGCTCTTTACAACCCTTATCCCATTACCATTCAGTGTCCACTGCTCACCTTTAATGTATTCCCCATCACATAAAACCGAATAAATTCGTTTGAGAAACTCATAATGCATTTTCCCACTGTTAATCAAAGTGGAGAAATAATTCAATTCTTCACGCGTCCAATTTGCCATTGCCATTGTCAAACGTAAACTCAACCCCTTTATTTACCAATCTTTAAATAAACAGCGCATAAATCCCAAAGTTCAATAGAACCTAAGTTGTGAATGTTTACCTTAATGTCTTGATAGATGACATAGACGCGTCCAGTTTCGTAGCTGCCGTCTTTGCTCCTGAGATCGGAATAAAACGGCGCTCCGACCACGATATCATCTAATCCGTCGCCGTTAACATCAACCACGCACACAGAGTAGCCGAAATAGGAACCCATTTGCTCTCCAGTGATGTTGTGGAGGTTAAATAACCTCGAACTAAAAATTACAACCTGGAAAAATATAAATTAAAAATTAAAAAATTTAATTTGCAAATCTTAATAAAAATAAAAAAAATCTAAATTATGATGTATAAATTGAATTCAATTAAATATAAAATCAAATTTATAAATTCAAATTCCAAATATCAAAATCCAAATAAATTCCAAACTCGAAATTTGAATTCAAAATTCAATAAAAACTGAATTTATTAAAAACAAATATTACATTTAAAATTTTTAATCCACAATAAATTCAACTTTAAGTTCAAAAATTCAATTTCAAAATTCAATTTTCAAACTTTCAAATTTCAAAAAAAAATTTCAAGTTCCAAAATTTAATTTCCAAAAAATAAAAACTTTGAAATCAATTAAAAAAAAAAAAAAATAACCAATCACATTTTCATTAGGCTTTTTCCACGTAATGAATAACGGAGTGACAGAGAAGAACATAATTGTTAATAAATTAGGGTGTCGTCTATTTTTTTGTCACCGATCGTACCGTTAAAGAATGCTAATGGCCTAATTAATACGGTGACAAATCTCGTGCGGTGACAATTAACGAAACGCGACACTACGAAACGCAGCAAATTAATATTCTTTAGTAGCAAAAGATAACACAAATGAGTTTATATGAGGCACACATTTCAACGCTTTTAATGATCGTGCGCCAATTTACAACTGACAAACTCACTCTTGCGTTAATGCAATGCAATCAACGCTATGTTTTCCAGAAATAAAAAAATCAAAAATAAAATAAAAGTAAAATAAAACTCGCGTTCTGCAAATTGAAAATGTGAACAGCGAAAACAAAAATGTTAAAATTTAAAATTTTCTTCGCTTTAACTGTACATTCACTAGCTAGTTAAGATTTAAAGTCAATTTAACTTCTAAACTCACGATGTCCTTCCTTCGAAAGACAACACTGATCTAATTCCAGCTTCGCATGCATTATTAGTACAAAAACTTGCCTCCAGACGGACCAGACGACTTTTTTTCATTCTCTCTGGTGTTTTTAGAAATTTTAATTTTAAATTCGACTGATCAGGCAACGCCAATGGGGCAGTGAATTCATTAAATAGAAACGGCATGTTTTATGCATATTTTAAGGAAATAAAGATTTTCTGTCAATTTGCTTTCCTGCAATACACTTTTTATTAGTGTTTGTGTTTTTATCGCTTTAATTCGAAATGAATGCGACATTGAAAAATGTGTTGTAAATTTTTTTTAATACTAATTGGACCATGCCCTACAAGTTTCTAATTGACATTTTTCTTGTATCTTTTACGGTTTAAAAGTTACGAGCACAAAATGAACTCTAACCTCAACTAGAAGGTCAATTGCGGTCATATCACTTTTACTCTGACAGCAGAATTTACATCCAAATACATGAAATCTGTCTTAAAATTAAACATCAGAGAACCCTACAACTTGTACGGGGTCAGCTTTGCTGAAACTATCATGATATTATTAAAATACAGTGCCGTAAACCCTGTGAACATTGGCAGATTTTTAGAGAATTATGTTAAATATTACAAAAACTACTTATCATCGAACTTTGAAGTATTTTTTCGAAACATTTAATTTTTGTTTTTTTACATCCAGTTTGACTATAAGTTATAATTTGAAAATTTCCCAAATAACTGGTCACTTTTTATACAGTACTGGTACATTTTTAAAGTTGCTGTCAAAGTACATATTAGTACCAGTTAATATAACGTTACGTTACGCTGAATAATCACCATAATAATGGCAGTTTATTTTTTGAATATAATTTTCATGTTTTTTCAATTTCGTTTAAAATAATTAAAATTTATTATATCTCAAAAATGTACGTTACATAAATATAATACCGGTAGTACATTTCAGTACCTACCGATTTTTTTTTTTTTTTTTGCATTTATCAATAATGTAATCAATTGGAAAATGCTACTTCAAATCCATCTACAGTATATAAACCTCACAAACCCAAATGTTTACCCAAAATTACAACAAAAACCCAAATTTTTAAGATCTTCGAAAATATGAAAAGTTCACCAAATTTGCATTTTTAGTCAGTTTCATTTTTCCATTAAGTACCTTTAAAGTAGCTGCTCACTCTATTTCTGATAAACAATTCTTGAAAATTCTTTACCAAAATCTAATGACTTAATTTCATTGATTTTTATCATTTACAGAATACCATAACTTTATCAAACTTAAACCCACACGCCAAAATTCCTCGTCTTTAAAATTTGACTACAGAAAACTGTGCTTTAATACTTTATAATATTTATATAATATCGTTCGTTGCTCGGCAATACACCAAATGTTTAATGTCACGTACCTTTCCAGTAAGGTTGTTTCCTCTCGGCATTCCAATTACAACGTCCAAGTCGCCATCGCCCGAGAATTCACCAACAGCGGCCGAGTAACCTGTAGTTATTTAAATTTGCTCACAAAGTGAAGATTGAAGGTTGATATAAAAGTGCGTAAAACGGGAAAAGACGAAGTAGGAATTGAAACTTGTGGCAAATTTATGTACTACTTTAGTGGGCCGTTGGGGGCGGTTGGGGAGAAATGCTCGAATCACAAAATGGAATGAAACACGCGAAAGAAACCAATTTGTTTTGAGCAAAAGGTTCCATAGATCCAGCAAAGAGAAAGGAGACATAAAGTGACATAAAATACTGGGTCAGGATTGAAAGGAACCGTTTTCTATTTTTAGCGTTTCTGGTAATTTTTTAAGAAGAAAAAAAAAATAAAAAGAAATGGAAATGGTAATTAAAATATAAAATGAATTTTGTAATGTTTTGCAGGGAAGTGAGTGAGTTGATCTAATTAGGGGCGCCGAGTTTCGAGCATCTTTTATTAAAGCAAAAATAAAATGAGGGTTTTTATTGGGTTTTATCTTAATAAGGGCAGAAAATTAAGTTTAAATACTATAATGAGGATGATGGGCCATTGTTATTGCAGGCTCAATTAAATTTTGCTGCAATTGAGATGTAAAGGTTTAATTAAGGATAAATTAAGCTGTGATGTTTAATTAAGCGAGATTTGTAGCTGGTTTAAATGGTACTTCCGGTTTCATGTTGTAGAGTACTAGTTACATCTGTAGAATAAATATATTTAAAGGGCAAAGTAGAAAATAAAACCGAATGTTTTCTGTAAATTAGTTCCAAATTCAGAGCACTTCCGGTATAACAATATCTTACAGGAAAAAAGATTTCGGGCACTTTAAAGGCGTTAAAAAAGCATTTCCTATTTAAATAAAGTATGAATTTTTAGTACATTTAACCGGAAGTAACCACTTACCATCTCAAAATTCAGAAATAAGAAAGCAAAATTTAGAGCAATTTTTAAATGGCACTTCCGGTGTAAGTTAAACTTCAATATCTCAAAAATCATCTCTTTTTTTGACAAATTTACCCACATATCTAAACTTTTACACCCACATTCTAACCGGAAGTGCCACTTTAACCACACAAAATCAAAAGAAAACAAAACTCACCCAAATACGTATCGTCATCAGCAGCAGGTCCTTCATACGTAGACAACAAATCATTCTGGGAAAGCAAATCCTGCACGAAAACTTGACCTAAAACAAACAAACAAAAACAAAACAAATTAAAAAATATAAAATAAAAAACACCAAAACTTTCCAAACCTACTGTACACTAAACCAACCACTTAACAACGACACTCTTCTTCCCTTTCCCCTCAATTTAATGTTACAACTCTCACAGCCCCAATTCCCACTTCCTACCCCCAACCCCCCCCCCCAAAAAAAACACATTTTTTTCACACTGCCCCTTCACCCCCACAAAAAACAAAACTCGTGATCACGGAATCATCAATTTACAACTCGCAACTAACAATTTCTAACGCACGAATTTCAAAACTGTTTTCAGCCTCGGAGACGCAATTTCACACGCCATTACGAGCAGAGCCCGATTTCCTTCCTTTTTCTCCTCCATTCCTTCTCCCCTCTTTTTACTTTGCATAATGGAGTCGAAATTTCTCTCGACCACGTAGGCAGTTCATCCACTTCCAAATCGCTCGCCATCTAAAAGAAACGCGAGAAACGAAACTTTTCACCCAAATCCACCAAAATGTGTCGTTTCGATCTTCCCTCGCCACCCTCCCATACAAAGTGTAGTATTTTTATCTTTTAAAAATGCAGAAATTCTCTTCTTTCGTCACGCTTCGGAGCGCGTGGCACGAAATGGGAGGTGGACACACTTTTGGCTTTATCAGGGTCCACCAGTTGTTCGGTCCATGTCCGCTTGAGAGACTCAAACGGCTGCAATTACATTCATTTGTGGTGAATCAGGAGGAGCAATTAGCACTTGCGATGGCCGCAGTGGAATTTGCACTTACAAAACTTTTCTTACGTTTTTCTCATTTTTATTCAGTGATGTTTTGTCGAGATTGTCAAATTTCAAAAATAGATATTGAATTAGGCAAATTAAAATATTGTGTGTTAGAATTCAATTTAGTACACATCAAAGTATACATAGTCTAAGTAATTTCCTGTACTACTTTGTCTTGATGTAATAAGATCTTTATTGTACTGTAAACCGAAAGAATTTTTGGTCTCTAGACATTAGTTGTAACGGTTTGTTATACTAAAATGTTCCATTCTTAACGATTTTTAAAGGTGAACTGAACCAAACTGATTTATTATTACATATGAATCAACACATTACAAACAGTAATTAATGATAGCCAAATAATTTTTTTTTGACAAGTTACGGTATATTTTGTAAAAAAAAAAAAAAAAAAAAAAAAAAAAAAAAAAAAAAAAAAAAAAAAAAAAGATGGCAAACAGCAAATGTCAAAAGAAAAATGTATTTTTGGGAATTCTGAGTTCGAGACTCACGAAAACCCTGCTCGAGAGAATTTCTGAACTAAACCTGGATCAGTCGCTGAAAAACAACGAAAGCATTGCGGAGCAATTCCTGATATAGGGGCAGCAGACTTTGTGATGTCATAAATCACGGCAGTTCTCATAATCTATTTTCCATTTGACATTCACTTTTCGCGATCGTTTTTTACAATTTTAACGTGTATGAAAGTCATTTAACGACGATTGTTTTTGATGACTAGATCCATATTTAATAATAAACCAGTTCAGTTCACTTGACCTTTAATAGCAGTAAAGATTTTACTCCTCAAGGGAATTAGAACAAATCTTGATCTAAAAAATTTGTGTACAATAATAATTTGAAATCACTAAAATGCAGCAAGTTTTATAATAAAATATAAAAATGTAAAATAAAAATTCCAAACTAGTCACTTTTATGTAACTTCCATTTTAACTACCACTTTTTAAATTTAATGAGTTTTTATATTTTGTTTACCATTTTTAACATCACAAAAATTCTATTTCTATCATTTAGAAATCCATTTTCAAGCGTTTTGCCATTTTGCCACCAGGCGAAATGGATTGCTCTGTAAACATGAACTCCACGTTCAATTCGCTCGAAGACAGGTTACATCAACAAAATAACGAGGCTGTATACTTAAACCATATTCTATCTTTGAATCCAAACACCCCGAAAACGACACCTAGGGATAAAACAGCACATTACAGCAAAAACAATTTTCTTAATCTTATTTTCGTGATTATTTTTAGACACACCCAACGTGGAAATTAGGAAATTTCGACACGTCAGAAAGTTTTGGGGGGCGCTAGAAGAAAGCATTTAGTCTCTGGGGACAGATAAATAGCTTATGTTGTTGAAAAGACGGGCGCCAAATGAATTTCATTACGTCCTGCGAGAAACAACGTGACATGGAACCGCAGTCATAAAGTTCACGTCGCGTTTTATCTGCTGATAGATTGCTCAGACCCAACTATAAAGATAGAATTGTTCTTTGCTTAGAGCACGACTAATCTCACACCGAGGCCATTTTCAGATGCCTCGTAAATATGGACAAGAGTCATAAAGGAGTGAGATAAACGCGCCACACACAAAAACCCAGCGATATGCCCCCAGACCCCTCTTTTCTTTCTTTCTTCCTATTTATTTTTTTATTGTTTTTTATTATTTAATACTGCAATTGTGTTGAGAATGAAATGTCTGGAAAAGGATATTTTACTCTTTTTTTGTTTTGAATTTAAATGTTTTAAAATGAATTTAATTTATAGTACCCAGAGCAGAAAATGCTCCGATTGACTAATTGCTGATTTTCGACAGAAAAAATAGAAATTACTGTAGCTTATATTTTTTTAAGTTGTCACATTTCTATTGGCTTAAGAGAAAAAATATTCCGTGACCAAAACCGCGACGAAAACACTTTGTTTCCACCACGTGGGAACCCAACATAAGTCAGTAATCAGCAAAAACTAGGATAACTGTCCTGCAAAGCAAATAAAAATTTGCAACAAAATGAGTGCAAAATTAAAAGTTTTGACCACAGCATCATCACCTACATTTCAGAAATCAGCGAATAATTTATTTTCTAATATAGCAAAATGCAAACCACAAATAGATACTGTAGAAATTTTATGTATACCAGATGCAAATAATGCGTGTATCCATTTAATTTTATAATTTTTTTCTATTTACAATCCATCTTTTTCTCACTGTTTCTTTGATAACACTCAAACTAAAATTATTTACTACCCTATCTCCAGTAATTAGGAACATAAAATTAATCACAAACTCAGATAAAACAACATTTTCTACTTTCCAAACGTCAAATATCATGCTACAGGTGCTAATTAATTCCATCTGATGTCATTAACCACTGTTGCTGACAACTTAAAACATTTTCCTTGTATTTAATGACTTTCACTGCAAAACTTCACCTCCACAACTACAAATCAAAACATAACATTTAAATCTCCTTAAATGTTAAATCCCACACCTACAAAACCACAATGTAAACTCGTTCGCTTTAAGTGTCTACAAACAAGAAACAGAAAAAAACTTTGTTGGACACAGACCTTAACTTGGTTCATCGAATCGAAAAAGACAAACCGCACTTTTCCTTCACGCGGGGTAATGTCTCGCCCATGGAACTAGTTTCGTGCTCCATTTGATGTTTTGCACTCGTCTCCGCCCATTCGTGTTGTCGTTTTGTATGAGTTTTTGGCTTTCGTTCAAATTAGTCCCTCTGATCGAGTCAAAAAGTGAAGTAACAAAGTTGAAAAAAAAGGACACGACCTTATCCGTCTTGTCACCCAAACATAATCGTTTCTTCTCCACAAGGAGCAAAAAAAGAGCAAAGGAGTGAGAAAGATGTAGAAAGAAAGAGGTTTGAGGTTCGATCCATCCCACTTCTATTTTATTTTTTATGTGTGTTGGGGTTAAGAAGAAAGCCTAACACACACAAGATGGCTTTTGTAAAGCATCACATCTTGGCACGAACAGCAATCATTTATCGATCATCGCTCAAAATCAATCAAAGTTTTGTTTATTTTTTCTTATTGGATTCCAAAAGTAAAAAAATATTTTACTTTTTTTTTT
>JAQFZP010002588.1:0-13060 GCA_034695745.1 Geophilus truncorum | reverse complement strand
AAAAGTTGTTAGCGAGTTTATAATTATCCATGAGGATTAGGAAAATTAAATCAAGGATAAATCGAGTTTTGATTTAAGTTGGTGTTCAGATTGAATGCTCCATTCAATCAAAATTTTGGAGATTTAGTGGCCATTCCCTGTTTGCGCAACTGAACTGGAATCGGAAAAATCCGTGATTAAGTGCACTGCCTTTCCAGTATACATCTTGTGTGCTTGTCCTAGAGGTTCGGCGAGGCTTACACGCGAATTGACGGTTTATGAGTTTTTCCAGTTTACTTGTTTCACCAGGTTAAAATTCCCACAAAAATTCCACAAATTTTAATTACAATTTCACTGGGACTTTGTGGGTATTTGTAGGTTTTATGGGTTTTAACATGAGATTCTTGGAAACAGTTGTGGGATCTAGTAGGTCACATTAATGACATTATGAAACTTGTGGGTTTCGACATGAAAGTTGTGGGTTTTACCTTGGAAACTGTAGGTTTTTGACTCATCCCACACTTTAATTAGGGTTCAATTTCCAACTTAGTTATGGTGTTCTTACAAAATCCCACAACTTAGAAGTTAAATCTGGGAATTTAAATCTGGGATCCAATTTATAATTTACACGTTATAATATACGTTATATGTCAAAGTCTCTAATGGTTTTGTACTGGCTTTAACGTGGAAACTTTTAATAAAAGTCATATTACTTTATCTGTAACTTAAAACTTATCACTTACATAACTAAATTAACTTGTAACCATTTGGATTTTTTGTTAATGAAATGCTATATACATTTTTCACCAACAATGTCAAAGTTTGCTGCGTGTTAAGAACTCTTTCTAGGAAACTGGTTAATAACCCCGATAAGATGTAAACAGACTTGGTTGGAACTTGTACTAAAAGTACTAATTTCCGTAGATGATTACGAGCTAAATATGCGCTATAAAGATAAGGCTAATTAATGGATCTCTAATTACCTTTTACTTTTTACACTTTGAAACATGCAACAAAGTAATCGAGTGCAACACAGTCTAAAATTACTTTATGAATGAAAACTTTTTTCAACATATAACGTGGATGTCAAAGTTTGCCGCGTGACGGATCGTGAGATTTTCTCCGAATTGGTAATAACCTTTAAATTTCCATCGGTTATCAGTTGGAATGGTGAGAAATATAAACTACCGTATGTAGATTAAGATGGTTAGCTTTGGACTAACTTTAGTACTGTGGTACTTGTGTAGTGTACATTACCAAGTCAGCAGATGATTTGCGTTATTTTTAGTTGGTGGACTTATTAGCGTAGGAGAAATTGTCAGGGTCATTTTGTAAAATAAATTGGTTTTAAAGTGCATTTATACTAGAGATGTTTAAATAAACGGTATTGTTGCTGTTTGGTCAAGATCGATGACGAAAACCTGCATTTAATAGCAAAGTTGTTCAAAATTTAGTTTAAAATTTAGTTATAACGAAATCAGTTGTAATTGTAACAAAATTCTCGTTATCATGAATGTAATTTTCGAGATTTTTGTAACCGCCTAACCGGAAGTTCGTTACAAAGAAAGTTTGCCGAAAATTGCCATCACGTTACATAATAAACGTCGTGTTACTGTTTATCTGATTACAAAATTACATAAGAAACATTAACACGATGTTTAATTCGTAATTTCGTAGGTGCATTTTTGTCCTTTTTTGTTATTAATGGCGCCCAAACCAAATCGAAACAACTCGTTACAACAAAAAATATAATAGGCATATCGAGCAATTTCTTAATAACGGGGATTTAATAAACGAAAACAAATTTTTTTTTGGTCCCCTGCGTTTCGTTGTCTGTTTCGCTGTATCACAAAAAGCACGTTTCAAAAAATTTGTTTTTACTAAATTTTTTAGTAAATATACCGTATACTCAAACAAGTAAAATAAGTGTTGAACTAATTTGTAAGTAACCGTTTCAAGAATATAAGACATATCATAAATACCATATTTTCTCAGTTCTGAAAATCACTCGCATTGTTTAAATACTTCATTCAACATTTTAATATACACTGGAACCCGCGAGTAACGTACTCGCTTATAACGTAAACCCTGTTATAACATAAAAAATGTTTGGTTCACGGATATATAAATTGTGTATTAATTTACTCGGTTATAACGTGAACCCGGTTATAACGTATCAACTTTTTGATTCCCTTCAGTTACGTTATGAACAGGTTCCACTGTACAGTGGGACCCGCGAGCTTATAGCGTAAAACCCTGTTATAACGTAACTTACCCCTCCCCGGCTATATAAGCGTTATAAGCAGACACTCGGATATAGTGTAAACTCGGTTATAACGTCATTATCAAGCCGGTCCCTATAAAAACGTTATAAACGGGTACCACTGTAATTAGCATTAACAATGTCCTTCATTTTGGGACACCTTCACCTCGACTAGATGTAAATAGATGATTGACACTCAGTTGCCATATAAGAAAAAGGTTTGGACGTATTGTTGGCAACGAAAACAAAAGGCGGACTGGGGACGTGGGCGGCCGACTTTCGGGGTTGGGTTCATTGGGTATAGACGGATCGAGTGGGTGGTCGGTCGTTTGGGTGGAGGGCGAGGACCTTTTTGGGACGATTTTGGCGCCAAAAGGGTTGAAGGACACGTCTGAGGAAAAGATAGTTTTGTTTAATTCAACAGCGCTTGAATATCAAAGCGCACCGATACGAATGCGTTTCATTAGGCCTAATATTTGTGTTGTGCGGACATTTAATGACTCCTGGGTTGGATCGGGTGGACTGAGGGCAGTTGGGGGACATTGGAATGGAATGAGAGCTTAAAGGAAATGGCCGACATTGTTTTTGTTGGTTGGTGGCGGTTTGAGACCGATGAAAGAACTAAAGAAGTTGAGTTTGATTATTTATGAAGTGATGTTTGTGATTTTTTTTAAAGATTCATATCGATAAATTCATGTTTAGCTTAGGTCTTTGAATTAAGAGTATTTGTAGTGGTTCAATGTTTAAGTGTTTCTTGCAGTGAGTCAGAAAATTGTATTGTTGGTGGTGAGTTGGATAAAAGTTGTAACTTTTTGCCACTAGGGGGGTTGTGTAGAGGTTTAGAAGATGGTGAAATTGTTTGAATGTGACATTGTTTCAATATTTGTTGTAAGTTGTGTTTACAGTTGATATTGTTATATTGTCTTGTCATACCAATATTGTTATACAATCTACTGTATTACTTGCATTTTAATAAGTTAGAGAATTTGTAATGATATTGTTATTATGAAAAAAAAGTGTTAAAATAACAATACTGCAACATTGTTATTTAGTGCAATAATGGCAACAACAATGTTACACTAATTGTTACAGCATTGTTGCACCATTGTTTTACTAGTTTTTATTGAATCAGCATTATTACATTTGTTACAACACTGTAACATTAGGCCAACATTTTGAGAACTTTAGTTTTTTGCTGTTCTCCTCTAACTTTACTTTTAATACTATAAAAAAAAATTTAAATTGAATTAAACTGCTCTCAGGTACACAACTAGATATAAAAAACTAACTACAATAATATAGATCAACAGTGATGAGTTCCATTCTACACCTTTCCATTATAGCATCACAAAAAAATCAAACCCTGCAGCGTACCCTATTTTCAAAACAACAAAAAAAACAACTTCCTTGCAGACAAGTTTGTTTTGATTTAACAACACAACTTTAATCATAAAAAATAAAATAAAAATAAAAAAATGGCCACCACACCTATTCCCACGACAACCGGAAATCAAAGATGGCCACCCCTTTCCCTTATCTAGATCTATTGCGGTCACTTGATTAGCCCTAAAATACATAACTCAACACCTCAAAGTGGACTTAAAAGAGGAAAACAAACATCGTTCTAAGAATTACGTTTTTGATACTTTGGACATTAGAAAACACAGAGTTGTACACTGTAAATCTATAACGCTAAAATGAAGATTTTAAAATGCCAAAAGTTGATTCATTTGAGTAGAACTTGATCGATATCATGAAAATCGGAAATTGGCCGATATCCGATATTGTAAATAATAAATCAGAAGATATCCATTCCAATTTTTCAAAGGTTTTACAAATCATTTTTTTTATTGTTTTTACAAAAATCGTTAAAAAAAAACACATGTATTAAAATTTAATTTTTAAACTTATTAACTAAATTTAGTAATCAATATTTTCCAAAAAAAAAAAATTAAAAGATTTGTGTGTGTAATTATCTTGTTTCAAAGTTGCTTTTGGATAAGTTTTATTTTTGTTATGTTTGTAATACATTTTTAAGAACAAACATATTCTAAATGTAAAAATTTGATTATGTTGATACTACATTTTTTATGTAAACATAGACAAAATCTTTTAGACAGCGTTGACTTTATACCGTACGGTACATCTAATATTTAGTCTCTCATCTGACTTGAAGCCAATTTTAGACGTTTGGATTTACAGCGTATAATCTCAAACCCACAATATTTAAATTTCGTGACGTCACATCCGGTAAAAAGCCGTATAAAAATTTTTATAGCATTGTTGCGAAACTTTGCTGTTTTTATGGAGGTATGCTCAACTTGACCTCCATCTTGACGCGGATCCCGTGGGAATTCTGATTGACTTGACAGGTGTCAATAAAGCTGGAATTAATCGTTTCAATTTAACGGCGACATTCTCGTGACGGGATGATTGTTGTTGCTGTGATTGCAACAATTACACTTGCGTGCCAAGTGACGTCCAACAATATCATTCCATTATTAGGAATTAAACAATTTGCAAAAAAAAAATTAAATGGAATTTTGTGTAATTGTGTGATAACAATGTAAGGAATGTTTAGAGGGAACACTGTTAGTGTAATTGCAGTGTGTTGCTACCTTATAATGCATCCGTCAATCAAACGTTTGTCTCAAAATAGGCCTAACTATAAATTATTGCTCAAATGAAGTAGCGGTTCATTTTCAGCCCAATTTTGATTTCAACGGTTGAATGAGAAGATTTTCTTGATGAAATTGTTTTTTAAAATTTTTCTTAAGGTTCTCATGGCATTGAGAAGTTGAGATTGAGATGAGATGTCAGACATGTGTCATTTCTTAAATTTTTCATGCTATTTTTATAACATTTTTTTTTTTATAAAAAATTTAAAATAATAATAAATTGTTACATAGTATAAATTTTCCCCGTGTTAACCTATGGGAAAAAGGCTTATTTTAAAAATTTAAAAGAGAAAAAGCCTTTAGCCCAAATGCCAGGGTTGCAGAATTTCTCAAGCATAAAATATAAGCCTAATTAGACTTAATATGACATAATTTTTTTTTTGAAATATTATATTATATACATTTATAAAAATTTAATTTTATGTCAACTAAAGGAGTTTTTAGAATTTACTACATTACTAGTTTACTAGACTCATAGATCACTTTCTTGTTTCTTAATGTTTTAGAGGTAAGAATTATTTCTTTTATTATACATGACATCACCATCATCTTCCTTTTCCTTTTTTTTTTTTTTTGGTATTTAAGATTTGGTAATGATGTTGCAATTTTTTTCCACTTGAGGAAACCCTTAAAGAGGGTTTGTAAGCTTTAAAAATAAGTATTTTTTTGTAATAAAAAAAAAAAAAGATTCAACAATCAACTTTAACAATTGTTACTTTTACACTAATTTTAGTTATTTATGCAGAAATGTCATTATTGAAATACTCAACTTTTAGACAATATTAAACAATTGTTGAATTAAAAAATTCAATCAAGTATCAATTAGGGTATTTGTTGTATTTATATTATTTTTTGAACATTTTTTGTTACAAAACTTCCAAAATTCATTGTTGAACTTATGTTTAACATAATATTTATAACTTACACAGTAGGTGAGTTTGTTTATTATTTACACATGTGTAAAATCTAGTGCAAATAAGTGTTCTTGGGTAAATTTCTCATTTTTTTCAATCTAACCTTTAAAAAATGGCCGCCAAAAGTGTGTTAGTCACGTTTTAAACCAGTTTAAACGATATTTACACAATAAGTACAAACGTCTAAAATTGGCTTCAAGTCAGACTAAATATAAAATTTATGAAAATATAATATTTTTTGATGCTACTTAAGTCCAGCGCATTGTAACAAAACTCGCTTATAACGTAACCCCAGTTATAACGTCAAAAAAGTTTGGTTTCCAGACATACAAATTGTGTATTAATTTCGGTTATAACGTAAACCCGGTTGTAACGTAATAAATTGTTGGGTCCCTTCAGTTACGTTATAAATGGGTTCTTCGACTTTAGACACTTTAAAAACCTTAATTTTATCTGTTTAGATTTACAGTGTACGTTATAACTCAATTTCCCGCAAACTCTCCATGTTTTATTTATCAGGCAAAACGTATAGTTGATAGCAACAGTAAAAATAATTGTTGTTATTTTGCAACCAATGCAAGCTTGGCAAGTACGTGTTAAATAAGTGTGTGCAACTCGTCAATAAATCTGCAACGGCATGAACAGCGCCCCCTACAGGTACGGAGCAGGTGCAAATGACACAGGTAGCGAGAAAACACTTGGCAAATGGCGCCAAAGTGCGGGAAAAATGACACGTGACCGCCATTATCGCTTGTCCCTGCCACCTCGTAAAAGGTGAGGTTCCCACGCATGCGTCAAAACTAGGTCTGCTCGGACCTAAAGGGTTGAGTCACGCAACACTTTAATATTTTTTTTTTAAATATTAGGGGCAATGAATGAATAAAATATTTTTTTTTTGAGAAATTGACGGTGGAAATCAAAGATGGGTTGGTTATCGATTGATAATGAGTTCAAAATACAATATATTGTTTATCAACTGGTGTAATCCTGTCTCGTTCACATAATTAACTTTGTCTGCAAGTTTAAGCACGTGTCAGTAAACAACTAGTTTTTGTTTACTGAGGAAATAATGCCAGTTGTTGTATAGAGACCTAATATAGAAACATTGAAATATTTTGTTGCAATTCATTGTTGAAGTTGGATTTAACATGCAATTTATAATTTATATGATATTTTAGAGACTTTGCGGAAACATAATCGGTTTTATATTTATAACTTATAATTTTTTTGTTGCAGGTGGATTCGCTACGAATATTACTAACAACAATGTTGTAAAGTTAGCAATGTTGCAAATTAGCAATAAAATCTAAATTCACTAAAGATTTAACAACGATCGCTAATTTTCTAAAAAAAAATTTAAATTAGCAATTATTTCAGTAGCATTTTCTGTGTCAACCAATGAAATTGCTTATACTTTACAATATTGTTAAGTTTAAAACATATTGTAAACGTAACTACGGAACAAATCGATTGTTCTGCCATTTTGGTTTAACGCGTTATAATGTTGTTACCTTGCAAACAACACGTCTACACATGTTGTTAATTTACAACCAAAATTTGTTGTTATTTAACAATCTAAAAATTTTGTGAACTCACATTGTTGTTAAATCCTAAAAATTATTGCAAATTACAACAAATTTTGATTGTTAAGTCTATAAAGTCAACATTGTTTTGCAACAGTAAAATTAGTAGACAAGTCTAACACTCACTCCACATGTCTTGAAAACCAAACAAAAACAATCTGTGACACTTTGACCCTTCAGCTGCCATTTTGCCACCAACCAAATCAAATATCTGTTTACAAAAGACAACATTAAATCCCAGGGATCCTATTTATTTCTCACAAATCATTCCTTCTCTTCCCCTCACTCACTCACTCACCCCAAAGCTCCCCCTACCTGGCATCCCTCTGAACTATGGAATGAAGGGAGAGAAATAATAATAAAAAAAAAATGGAAAAATGCTACTGGAAAAACGTGACTCATTCCTTCAACTTCTGAGATTGATGTCATACCTGGAAAACTTTTTCAACTTTAGTTTATTTATGTAGAAATAAATAGAAGAAATTTTTTTAAAATTATTTTTAAACTGAAAAAGTTGTTCCAGGTGACTGGTTTTTGGATTTATTTGCATTCAAATAGATTAAATTACATTTTAGGCCTAATTAGGGTTAAAGATGGGAGGAAAGTGGTTGATTTTGAAATAGGCCTATTTCCAATTGGTTAACATAGGAAACTGTTACTTTGCAGAAAAGTAAGTTATTGATTTTAGGCCTAATTAGAGTTATTTTTGGCTATTTGAAGAGTTTTGAGATTTATAGATAACTTGGATTTGTGCTTAAAGGGTATTTTTTTGGAAATAAGCCTATTTCCCACAGGTTAACATGGAAAAAATTTTCCATGTTACTTTTATTTATTTATTTATTTTTTTTTGCAATGTGCAATTTGCAATTTTAGGATAGCATTGTGGGTAATTTACGGTGGTAATTAACCTGAACTAATTTGCAGCATCAAGCAAATGAAAGTCACAGCTAAATTATCCATTTTGCATCTGTTTATCCCATTTGTGGAGAGTCGTAAATAGCGGTGCGAGATTCGCTATAAAATTGCGGTGAATAAACAAATAAATGCAAATATCTGCGACCTGGTTGATGGCTGATTTAATTGTGGGTGGTTTAGGTGGGTGGAGTGGGAAAGGAATTGTGGGATTAAAATATTAATTTGACGGATGAAAGATGATTTAGTTGGTTAAGTTGTGGTCGGATTAAGATTGATGCGTGAAATGGGTTTAAGTAGTGGAAAGGAAAAGTTGATGTTTTTAGCTGGAAATTGGAATTGAGTGCAGGATTTTACGTAAAATTGTGCAAAAAATGGGTTTTACATGAAAATCAGAGAAAAATACGTAAAACAGACTGGGTAGAAACAACTGTTTCTGTGTTTCGCTATCACTTCTTAACTCAAATTTAGATCCGTCAACATATTGTACATTAGAATCCCATCTTTTCTTTCTATAATTTGAATCAGCATTAAATAAACGCAACACAAATATGGAAGTGGATTCCTCTTTAATTTTATTGTCTACATATTCTAACAACACTCAAAACGTTTCAGAAAATTAAAAAACGTGAGTAACGTTAAACAAAAACTAATTTTACATTAAATTGTTTGTAGAAAAATCACTAAAAGAAAAGTTCAAAATAAAATAAAATACATAAGATACCGGTACCCAAAACATAACTTTCACGTTTCAGAAAATTAAAAAACTCGGATAACGTTAAAGAAAAACTAAAATTACGGTAATCATTTGTATAAAAACTACCAAAAATTCCAAAAACCGTAAAACCCTTAAAAACAAATTTTTCCTCGCTAAACATTAGCTGCAAAACCTTTGAAAAATACCGTACAAAACTCTAACACAACCCCTATTTTTAAAAAAACGAAAAAAACGAAAAACTACCACCAGGTGCACCCCTATTGAAACTCAACCGCAGCACAAGCAGTTATTCTATTTTATTGTGACGTTTCGATGTCATTGAGAAGCGCTGATGCAAGGGGCGGAGAATACCCTTCAACCTCGTGACCTCCGTTTCCCGAGTTGACCGCAAAGTGGCGCCAGTCGAGGTCCAACAAAACGAACCGGAAATACGACGCCCACCTCACCGGGGACTTCTCATGGCCCCGTTTTCATCTCGGCGTCGGGTCAATCGAGAAAAGTCCCGCCGCCAGCGCTCTCACGTGGCAAATTTCAAAAAGAAATTTTACCCAGTACCAAAATATTTATTTTAATTGCAAAAATCGCCGCCAGGGGGGCAAGGGGCAGGTATTGGGAGATGAGAAGTTTGCGTGCGATGTTTTGCATGGTTTTGCAATGCACCTGTCTCCCGCCTACGCCGTGTTGGCGGCCCCTGACTTTTAACATCTGAGCTTGTAAATCAGATGGCAAAACTAGGTTTGTTGGCACGAATATTGTTGAAAGCTCAAGTGCGCTAATAGGTGGCGTTTACGATGTTTGCAAAATAAATTGTGTGGCTGTGGTCAGAGTTTGGTTTATAAGGGAAATTAAACTCTTGAGAATTAAAGTTGGTTTGAGAAGATTTTTAAAAGATTAAAGATTAGGTCTAAATTTATTGTTGTTTTTCTTTTTTGACTTGAAATTATTTTTGATTTGAAATTTGATGTTATTTATTTTTTTAAATGATTTTTAGTGAATTTACAAAATTTTACAATATTTTTAGAGAGTTTTGTGATTTTCAAATTAATATAAAAATAAAAACTTTGAACTACCGTACAACAGTTTACCGAAAAATGTTTATGATAGAAATTTTCGTGTTTAAATGTTGATGTTCAATGTGTCCTGCAATTCACATTATTTCACGCAAATGTTTGACTTTGCTCAAACTAAAGCATCGTAATTAAAATGCTGACGTGAAATAGCAATTAGTTTTTATTTTTATGGGAAAAAAGAAACCGGTATTGCATAGACAAAGTTATTGGAACAGTTGATTACCCGTGATGCATCAGTGCAACTTACTAAACCAACCAACAAAATCAAAGTTGGGGAATTCTGGTTGTAGGAATCGTATCAACATTCCACAATAAAATTAAATAAATCACTACAGATTGATTCAGGTTGAATTTAATGAAATGTTGACCTTTTTTCAACTATGTGATAACATAAATCACTGTAAACAAACAGAAAAAGTGTATTACATTTACACCTATAGTAAATCACTTTTAAGGTTTATTTTCTTTTTCTTGTGCTCATCAGATTCAAGTTACTTTAGTTACTTTAGTCAATAAAAATTTTAATTTTTTAAGTTTAATTTGTCTAATAATTTTTAATTTTTTTTTATTATAACCAATTTTAAGCCTAATTCTCAAATTTGGGATTATTTAAAAAATTGAGAATTAGGCTTAAATTTAGTTATAATAAAAAAAAATTAAAAATTAATAGACAAATTAAACTTAAAACTGAAAAAGTAATTAGAAATAAAAATAAACCTAACTTTAAAAATTATGCATTAAAAATGTCACATTAAGTCGAAAAGCCTCAAAACTAATCAAATTAACCTTGAAACAGACTTAAATTAATCTTAAAACCAACACCTTTAATCTAATCAAATTGCTTTTTTAAAACATACAAATTATGCTAAATTACAAATAATAATCATATGTCCATTTTAAGTTTTAATTCACTTTAATCCTTTCATCCCCATAAAAACACATCAAAATATTGTCAGAAATAAAAGTAAAAAAAAAAAATGGCTACTGTATGTAATTAATAACTCACACTAGGTGTCTTAATTTTTTCCTTTTAATGTTTATATCCCTGTAAATGTACACAAATATTTTATGAACGCGTAAAACACAGCGTGACTCTGTTTTTACCTTGGAAAACTAAGACATCATCAACGCCATTTTTTAAAATTTCGTTTGTGTTATAAAAGTCGCGAGTGGCAATAAATTGGTATGAATTTAGGGGAATTAAATTGTACATTATTTATACCCAGAAGCGCCTTAGTTAACAATTCAGTGCGAGTGTCGTCGAGTTTCCTGCAGACAGGCAAAAGATTGGGGAAAGAAATGAATAAAAAATGAATAAAAATCAACTTGTTTGAGAAATGGAGGGAAAAAGGGGTTTGGTTGAATTAGAGGTTGTTTGGTGGAGGAAAGAATTAATGGCGGGTTTAATGAAAGGGTTGTTTGGGATAATGGAGGAAAGGAAATTGGGATTGAATTATTATTTGCTTGTGAAGTTAATTGCTGCAGATTGTACTTTTTGGGTGGGTTTGTTTTGGTTTTTTTGTTGTAATCATGTTCTGGGGCGGTTTTGGTGTTTGTTGTTGCAACAATGTACAATAGATGATTTTTGGGTTTTTTTTAAATGAAATAATGCACTTTTTTGGTGGTTTTTGTGGTAATTGTTGTTTCTGTAGTGTTGTTGTATGGAAGATGTGACAACAATGCAGCGAATGTTTTGTTTTTTATTAAACAATGCTTGCAACAGTGTTTGATTATTTTGTTTTATGTTGGTTTGTTGATTGTTGTATGAAAATGTGGCAATAATGCAGCTTTTGCACATTTTTGGCAATAATGCATTGAATTTTTAGTTTTTTGTGAAACACAAAATAAAAAATAAAAATGTATTGTTGAAATTTATAGCAAACAAATACAGTTTTATCAAATTTTTAAAAATTGATGCATTGTTGATTTTGAACTAAAATTAATTAATACTTAGTAATTTTTTTTTAAATTTTATTTATTTTATAATTTTGAAACAATTGTTTATTTTTGTTTGGCATCATATTGCATTGTTGCATACAACATACGAATATTGATTCATAATTCAAAAGTAATTACATATTTCAACTCCATTTCAAGACAATTCCATAAAGATATATAAACTTCTTCAATATTAAAATATAGATGGCAACAATTTCATCTAAACATGATATATCCTTGATAGATAAAAGCCGTGCATTACATCACACATGGGAAAAATCAACAGTTCTTGACACAAATTTGAAAATGCAAGTTTTTACAGTTGTTTACAGTTGTTTACATCATTAAACAATATCAGAATTATCAGTTTCACTTTAATTTCAATTTTTATAGTAAAAAAAAAAAAATTGCACAACTTTGATTTTTCCCTATTTTATCAATATTTGATTACACTTCAAGAATGTGATATCCTATCAAGTTAATTTTTATTAAGGTGTGTAGTAAAAAAAAATTTTTTTAATATTAATTAATTTTTCTGACTTATGATTATGAAATCTTAAATTGGCATAAAATGTTTTAATTTTTTTTTTAATAAAAGGTTTATCCTCAACTAATAACACCAATTATTTTT
Source organism: Geophilus truncorum (assembly GCA_034695745.1). Classification (NCBI taxonomy): domain Eukaryota; kingdom Metazoa; phylum Arthropoda; class Chilopoda; order Geophilomorpha; family Geophilidae; genus Geophilus; species Geophilus truncorum. The sequence continues at coordinate 374 of JAQFZP010002588.1, read as the reverse complement.
GGCCTTAGAATGAAATGATAACTATACTTTATCATGAATTCTCAGATGAAATTTCAGATCTCTCAAAGGCCTCTAAAGGGTTAAAATTATTAGTCAAATTAGGATTTGTGTAACTTTTGATTGTTATTAAGTTTTGACTGATTTCTGAGTGTATTAGATTAGAATTAATTAATTTCTTGAATTTATTTTAGAATACTATTTTAAATTAAGTCTAAAAGGTTATAAATATCTAGTAGTAGTAGTAATTAAAATGTTAGTTGCTCATAAAAATAACCAAGTATTTGTTTTATTAGCCATTACCTTGAGATTTATTAGAGTAAAGTTAATTCTGACTGTGGGAATCAACTCAAGACATTTATTTTACCCTAGAAAAA
>JAQFZP010002587.1:0-13072 GCA_034695745.1 Geophilus truncorum | reverse complement strand
GTGAAATTTCAAATTGGAATACTTCCAATGTAGCAGAGGTTAGTCCAGCTAATTCACAGAGCCTTTATTTGGAGTCTTTATAATATGTTACTAACTTACTATTTATTAGATTTAAATAAATGAAATAATTTTAATTGCCTGCTTGAATGAAAAAATCTTATGTTTAATACACATTATAGATTTGATTTCTAACTAAAGTAATAAAATGTGAAACAACATCTTTATACATATATCAGGACATTTTAAATTTAGAGCAATAATAAACATCGACCAATAAAAAATAACGTTATGAAAAAATTTAAAAATATATATATATTTTAGTTTATGTATAAAAAATGTGTAATTTGTGTGTAATTAACAACCAGGAAATTATTTCTCGTGTTTTTCGTGTTTTAATTCCGCAACATCCATTCCTCGTTTTCCAACTACCGACTTATCGATTGTGCGAACCTGGCGAATCCTCGAACATCCGGCTCACTTCACCGACGCGGTTGCAACCCAAGTATTTATTTCTCAAATTACAGGAAGTGAATATAATACTGAGACAACTTCTCTTATTTAGGTGAGTTAAAACATCGATCATTTAAATCATTAACGAAGAGTTGGAAAATAAAAGTTGATTTCTATCGAAATTTGATCGAAACATGTTCCATTCTGTTCTGTTGTGCCTAACCAAAGCCTAACATAACGAGCATCATCTGATTCGTTCTATTATACAGTAGGTAATGCATCAAGATCGAGAAGAAAATCCCGTTATTGACACCGTAACTTGGAACTAAAACAAAGTAAACAACAGAAACTCCGATCAAACACAAATTAATCTGTCATAATTGTCATAGGGAACGATGGAGAGCGGAGAAACTAAAGATGCGAAGCCGAAAAAGCTGAAAAAGAAACAGGAAAATACCTTTGATGGAGTCGTTTTGTCTCACGAACTCCAACAAGGCTACAGAATCGTTCGAGAAATCATGTCCGATGCACATCAGGGAATAAATGAACCTTTTATGAATAAAATCGACGAGTCGAATGCTGAATATTTGCGGATCGTTAAGAATCCAATGTGGCTTACGAAAAGTAAAACAAAAATTAAGTTTGAAATGATTTTTATTTATTTTCTTTTTTTCCTTTTATAGTTAAAGAAAAGTTTTCGGTGTATAAAAGCATAACCGAAGTTGTAACTGATTTGCGGTTGATGTTGGAAAATTGTTATCGGTATTACGGGCCTGATTACTCGGTGAGCAAAAAAGGAGTCAAGTTGGAGATGCTTATGGAACAAAAGTTGGTACTTTTGTCGCGAGATTTGAGGGAAAAGACGAGTTTGAAGACGACATCGGGGAAAGATGTGAAGGAATTAAGACGAGGCGCGCAATTGAAGTTGGGTGGTGGCGAGATGTCGTTGTTGCTGTATCAAGTTCGAAACGAAAAAGCACAGCGTTCGAGAGACGTGAGGAAAAGGAAAATTGACGATAAGAAATCGGAGAAACAGGGTAAAGACAAACATGTGATTGATTGGGAAGATAAATTGCTTGAAGAACCGATTCTGACGGAAGTTAAAAATTCGTGGGAGGTAGAAATTTAAAAAAAAAATAAAAATTATTTGTTAGTAGCATTCAGCCACGGTCTCAAGTAGCGATAAAATGAACCAACGAAAGAACGATAAATTTGAAGTAATTCTATTTGCTAAACTCATTTTTAATGCGTTTAAATTTATATATTAAAAAAATTCGATAAGTTTGGAATCCGAATTCGAATTTGAATTTTTTTTATTTTTTATTTTTTTATTTTTTTTTAATTTAAATACTAATTCCAATTCCAATATTGAACATTTATGAATATCGATACAAATACATGAAAAATTCAATACCAGTTAAAAAAAAATTCCAATACAATATTTTTTTAAATTTTTTTATTTAGTACAAAATAATGAATTTTTTTAAACGCGTTTTTTTACTTAAAATCAGTCATTAATTTTTTTTGTTTCGCTAAGCAACAGATTATTATCAACTTGATTTTCAGACATGTAAGTTTCCTCTGAGGATGATTTTTTTTTACAAATGATTCTTCAAATTCGTGACAACTTTTTCTGTTAAAACAAAAATATTTTTCTTTTAAAAGAAAAAGTTATAAAAAAAAATGTTTATAGTATCGTTCAATGGCACCAGTCTTTTCACGTTAAAGTGACAAATGAAAAAATTTCAATTCGAATTTCAATTTTTATTACTTTTAAAATTTAATACTAATTCAAATTCCAATACGAATTCAAATTGCCATTCTCCAAAAATTGATAATGAAATCTTGTAAAAATGTATTGTTTTTTCGTTAGTTTAATTTATTGCTAGGTGGTAGCATACCGGTACCGAACTTTGAAGTAACATGATGTGACTGAATGCTGCTAATGAAATTAAAATTTTTTTAATTTTTTTTTTAAATTATTTTAATTTTTTTTATTTTATTATGTAGTTGCCACAAATCGGACATTTTCTATATTTATGTCAACGAATACTAAACATCCCTGAAGTGCCTCAGTTTGAATTGGAGCGGATTTTATTAATGCCGCGAGAAGCGGGACTTCTCGCCAGGATCATGACATCTTTACTCAGTTCGCCTAACCAACGAATTCGGTATTGCAAATTATGAATATATATGTTAACATTATTTTGTTACTAATATTTGTTTTTTTTTTTTAAATTAAAGTTTAGATAAAAAACGACCCATGTCGTACTCAGTTTGGACCGAAAAGTTAAAAGCAAAAGTTCAAGGATTTTATAAATGCTATTTATCGAAAAATCGTGACGGACAAAGTGTGAGTATTTAAACTACTGTTAAATTGGGTAACTTTGACGTGAGGGATTCGTTAAACAAACTTTAAAAAAAAAATTCGTGCCATTTTCTTAGTGATAAAAATATTGTATAGTATTTTTAAATTTTTTATGCATAAAATGAAGATTTGTTGATTATTTCAGAATTATTTGGTAGTTGAGTGATGTCATGTTGTCCTATAAATTATAAACTATTCAATATGGCCTCTTTGATAAATGATCATTTTAAACAAAAAAAAAAATTTTAAAATACAATTTTCAGAATTTTTTTACTAAGAAAATAGTTTGTAATTTTTTCATTGTGCCCCTTTAAATTTAAATAAAAAATTTTTCCACATAACTTTTTTCAAAAAGTGAAATTATAATCAAATCTGGCATTTATTTGTTTATATTAGGTACCAATAAGTATTTTTCATAATTTAACTACCTTGAAATAAAATTTGGCAGTAAAAACAATAAATAAAAAAATAGTGTTTAAAGTATTAAGAATGGGAGAAAATATAAAACACACAACATAAAAAATATAAAATAATAATTTTTTGATTTCTTTTATTTTGAAGGTATTTGATCAAATTGGAATAGAGCCTCTATTTTATAAGATGTTAGGAGAAAATAATCCTTTAGAAGAGAAATTATTTCACGAATTAACGTTCAAGGAACGCATTTGGTTGCTCAAAGGAGTTTGTGATTATACAATGGTAATGTATAAGAAATAAATTTAAAGAAACAAAGATTGCTTTATTTGTTTGTTTGTTTGTAACAGCACAACCACCAAACAGTGAAAGATGAAATTGCTGATCAGCCAGTTTTAGATCAACGAGATTACGTTCTGGGATTAGATGAAGATGGTAATCGATATCTTCACTTTCCACAGTTTTGCGGTCAAGATTTACGCATTTATCGTCAATCGAAATGGGCGGCGCCGAAGATTCAAGTTCCAGCTTCTGCGATTAAGTTGGAAAAACAAAGGACAATTAGAAGAAAACTTCGATTTAAAGCTGTACATTTAAATTATTTTAGATAAAATTTAACGAGTTAATAAATTTCATTGATTTTTTTTTTTTTTTTTAGAAATTGCGACAACGAAGGCAAACGAGGAAGAAAAACGAGACGGTGGATCACACATCGAATACTCCACCATTAACTAGGCCTAGTAGATTAAGACAAGTAAATTTTGTTTACAACAATTTAAAATAATTTTAAAATTGTATTATTTGTACTTTTAGCACATTAAACCAGTGATTAAATTAACGTTATCTGGACGTGAGGAAACTGTCGAGCAGAAAAGCGAAGCTATTGAAGAAGATTCTGAGAACAGTTTAAGTGATGACGAAGATGATGACATTGATGAATCAATCGAATCAAAACCAGATAACTTTGAACTCATTGTGGATTGCGTCGGATCGTTGAAAAAACTCGTGGAAACGTTTGCAGAGAAGAAAGAACTTTGGATGAAAAGCAGAAAACGTTCTGTGCGTGATTATTTAATAACGCTGTGTCTATTTCCCCAGAAAATATTTTGTCGATTTTCCACCAAATAATATAGTTTACGTATCAAATATTGATAACCGTAGATAGGGTAATTTTGAACAATTTATTTTTTAAAACTTGAATAATTTTTAAATGGATTGACATTTTTTCATCTGAAAACTTAAAAAACTGCGATATATCTCTAGTATTGACTCTATACCTTAAAAAAAAAACAATGATAGTTAAAACAAATTTCAAATTAAAAACGATTTTCTTCTGTTCTGAGCCTTAATTTTTTTTGTAAGATATTACTTAACAACCAAATAATTTTTAAATAATGGTGAAATTTACATTTTAAGCATAACAAATTTTACGAAAAATATAATTTGCAGTATTTTTTCACTAAGAAAATAGTTTGTAATTTTTTAATTTTTTTTTTATTATTTTGTTTAAAGTATCCCTTGTGGTCAAAGTTACCCTATTTTATGGTACCTATCATATGTCATCTCAATATTTATAGAAATTTTCAACTGGGGAAGATCGACTTGCGCATCAAATACGACAAAATCAATATTTTACAATTTTTTCATTATATTCACTGTGCTGTGAAAGTAATTCAGATTTTCTGGAGAAATAGTCTCGGCCTATTAATAATTTTTTTTTTTTTTTAAAGTACGGTATGTAATTTTTGATGATTTTTATTTTTTACTTTTTCACAGAATGGAACCACGCCGAGAAAACCGAATGAAGTGGCGTTGCACGAGCGACTGCAAAATCTTCTTCTGGAATTAGAACCATGGGAAACAAAGTTGCAACAAGCGACGAGACGACTTAGGAATAAACTGTATAGAGAATATTTGGATTTCCATGCACGAGAAAAGCGATTGCAAGAAAAAGTGGAACAAGAACAAGAAAATGAAGACAACTGGTCCTCGAGCGAAGAAGAGAAAGATGTAAATAAAGCGGAGCAAAACAAAGTTGAAGCTGAAGAATCGTCCAAGAGTTCCAGCGAAGACGATGAAGTAGAAGTTAAAAAACGAAAAATTGAGGAACGCGTTTCAGTTGTCGAAGAGGAAATTGAAAAATCAATCGACTGTGAGACCAAGTTACCGAACGATGCAACGAAGGGGTTACTTTTATCTCACCAGAAACAAAACACCACGAGTCAAGCGAAGGAGTTATACGAGTGGGAAACACTTCGCCAGACACTCGTCAGCCCGCTAAGTGAGACACCGAAACAAATCAATTTAAATCACTCAATGCGGAACGTGATGCCTAACCAATTGCAAATCGATACCGAAACACCTCAAGAACAATCACTGGTTTCCAGACGTCAGTCGACATTGTCCATTCGATTACCCAACATTCAACGGCCGACGACGTCGACTCCTCGCACCAACAGTCCGGCGACGAAACAAATACTTACACTGGCACAAAATACCGGCATGCCCAAGATTTTGGCGAATAAAAGCGGACCAGATGCACAGTTCATGCATTTTCATTTGGGAAGTCTCGCGAGTAAAAGAACGAGCGAATCGCCGAAAGATTCGAAACCGCCCGCGCCGTTTGGTAGTACGAAAGTGAGTGTGGACAATCAAAAGTTACTTCATATTCCAGCAGTCACTGCTAATGGTGATCGAGTTTTCCTCAAGCTTGCAGTTTCTAATAACAATAACGGTAATAATAATAATAATAATCAGAATAATAATAATCAGCATTTAGTTATTACTTCTGGATCTTTGTCAACTATTACCCAGCAATCACCTATTTCCAAAAGCCCAATTCATCTAATTGTAAAACCGCCGCCGCTGGCACCGATCGGTTCGAAGCAGAAATTGGGAGAACGAAGTCCAGTTCCGATCCAACAAATTAAATCATTAGGCCAGCCACCACCGTTGGCGCAAATTGGAGGACGTACCGCAAATAGTGCAGCTAAAACCATTTCCAATGTTCAGAAAGTATTGATTATTGATAATGGTCGAAATTCCTCATCTCAGTCTTTCAGTTTGAGTTCGTCATCTGAATCAACTGGTTCTCCCAACGTTGTGCAACAATTAGGAGATGGTCGGCAAACTTTATTTTTCATTAAAACTGGTGAAGTGAATAACGGTTTGACTGTTGTTACACCACAACTCAAAGAATGAGTTGTCTAAAGAGTAATGAATGATTTTTTTTTTTTTTAATTTGTATTTTTATTTTATTTTATTTATTTATTTTTTTTTAATTTGTTGTTGTTGCAATAATGTGATGTTCTATTGATAAGAACTAGAGTTGCAAGATGGAGTCCGATCTCTTACTGAATTTCAAATTTTGCTTACGGTACTTCAGAAATTGATAATGAAGCCTCATAAAGTACTGCAAACATTCTTTAAAAATTTTATACGTATAAGTTATACTGTATTACAATTTCATTAAGTAAAAAGAGGATTTAAATGTGACAGGATGTTCACAGGCAAACTGCAGGTGACATGCAGATTGTTTGTGAACATCCTGTCACATTTAAATCCTCTTTTTACTTAATGAAATGTGACATGCAGATTGGTTAACAATTTATTTTGCAGATTCAGTCAGATAAGTTATGTAAATTTTATTTTATTAGACGGTTTATAAGGATGAGAATTTAACCATTAAGATGGATGCAGATCGAGGTTTCGAACCCGCTTGCAACTCGGACATACCATAGTCGAGTTTAAGTTGTTTTCTCTCCTTTAACAATTATTTAATTCATTCTAACTGTTGAATCTTATTGAAATATTTAGCTTATGTTATTAAAGATGTTTTGGTTTTATATATTAAAAAGGTTAAAATACTGTGTTAAAATACAGTGTTCAAAGTCTGTGCACAATATTTAACAGTAAAATATTGATTTGCTAAGTTGGTGATTAAAACTTGGTATTATTGGTTTTTATTTATATTTTTTTGAGAATAAAAAAGAACAAAACAAATAATACAATACAAATCAAATCTCATTTTAATACACTTTGATAAGTATGTCAATAACAGAAGAAAATAAATTTCTGGCAATGGTAACTTCAATTTTGGTAAATATAAATAAAATATTTTATAAATAACAGTCAGGAATTATTCACATCATTAATTAAAAAATAATCATTTAAGTAATTATATGTGTAACTGTACAAAATTACACACACCATAAAACATTGAGTAATGAAATATATCTACAGTAACAGTAAGTGCATTCAATCTCAGAAAATTTATTATTATTAACTTTCTCATTTTAAAAAGATACTTTTTAGGAATAAGTGGCTTTTGTCTGAACATTTTACATAAATTCTTTCACTTGTGACCTATTTTCAGCTTAATATAATATGAAAAGAGAAAATTGTGACCACAAAAGCCATTTTCCGAAATATGTCTTTTTTGTCTTTCCGAAAATTAGGCTTGGAAAGTCAAAAGCCAAAAAAGTAATTTTTCAAACACGAGATCGAACACACCCAGTCTTTCTACTGAAATTAGAGAAAAAAATATTCTAAAATTACTTCAGTTTAATCCTTAATCAAACATATTGCTTTCCATTTCCTTTCTGCTTTTTATTTTGATATGTAAATGTTTAAACATCATTTCATTTGCAAAGATAATATTTATTTTTATCATAATGAGTTAAATATGAGTGACAACTTAATGAATGTGTTTGCCTCAGCCTAGAGTTACTGTGAAATAAATTTAAAATGGATGAAGATAGGTTTGATTGCATTGTATATTGAGTTGGGTGATAATGGTGACCTTAAAGCTCATCTTTAAGGTCATTTAATTTGACCTTTTTAATTATTAAAGATCTACAAAAATTTTCAATGATTCAATGATTAAAAAGTTAGAAATTGAATATGACCTTGAAGATAATCTTTTACACCATTAGCATTAAATTTGTGTCATCCAACTACTTATGTAATGTTATCAAATCATTATAATATGCAATCTTGCATTAGACTGTAAATTTCACAGCAATGTGCCTTTACTAACAGTTTAATGAATGACAACAACCCTACAATTACATTTACAGCAGAAAATAAAATGTTAAAAACATAAGCATAGGAAGAAATATTACCCTTAAGGTTGCATTTTCAGAATAAAATATTTTTTTGATTTGAATACAATATAGATAAATTCAAAGATAATACAGAAAATGTTAGACATAATAAAATAATTGCCAGCAATCAAAAATTATTTCTTTACATTTTAGCAATATATTTTGTTTAACTTATTTTGTACAGCGACTTGTTTTGTGAAGTTGTGCAAAACATCTGTTCACACTTTTAAACAATGTTATAAATTCATTTTGCAGTGAAGAAATAAGTAATGAAAATCCTTAAAACATAATTTGTTCAATTCAGTTACTTGTTAATTTTTGTCGTGTTTCTTTTTTTTCTAATACAGTATACTCAGTGGTTAATGATTTTCCTTTTATATTTTACACAATAGAAAAAAAAAAAAATATTGCCATTTTCCAATTTTTTTTTAGGAAATTAAATTGAAAGTTTAAGACAGAAAACGTAGCTAAACACAAGACAAATATTTTCAATCAGTTTTTAACAGGTTAAGAATAAACATTTCTTGTTTCGCCCATATGTCAAATAAGAATAAAACTCATAAAATTGAAAAAAATGAAAGATAGAAGTGCAGCACTTTGATCAAACTATAAGTCAAATTTATTAAATCTCAAAAGCTTATTCACAATAAAATGTTTTATAAATTGTGCAGCTTAAATGTGCATATTGTTAATAATATAGCATTTCCCAAAGTGATTGGGCACAAGCTGATTTCTGGTAGCAGTAAAAAGTTTTTGTAATTTGTACAATTGCAGTTCAGTCTTGTCATAAGACAATCCACATAATGTGAAATAAGTCTATACCGTACGGTAATAAAATTTAAAGAAATAGTTTAAAAAATATTATGTTAAAAAAATTTCTCTTTTCCCCTTTTCCATTTTTATATATGTTCTGCACAGCAGAAAAGTAGTTGCTGTCTTGTTACTAATTGGCACTTGGTTATACGCATTTTCAGTAGGTGTTGCACTTCTATCCTTAATTTGTTTGGTTCTAACACAGTTTGACTCTTTTGGGCCACACTTTTAAAACTTTACATTAAATTACTGGAAATAAGCTCATAAAACTTTACGAAGAAATTGTGTTTATAAATTTTTCAAAAACATTCATTCAAAAAAATAATGTTAAAAAACAAAAATTGTCTATAAATGAAGAAAAAACCGTTTAATTACAAACCTAACTCATTAAAGTAGAGAAATGTTTTGTAATTAATGATAAATATCATTTGGTTTCTGTTAATAAACAGACAAAAATAAGTAGGAATGTCAGAAGTTTTGTACGGGCAGCTATCTTGGCAGAACTATTATCAGTTATTTAACGAATTCATCGTTTCATTACGAAGATATAATGTTTTATTATGAAATTTAACTGTTTTACTTCAGGAAAAGCCTGTAAAAAGTTAAACCAAAACAGAAAAAATGTTTTATATAAAGGAAATTTTCTGTTAATTTTTGCTTATTTACAAAAATAATAAAATGGAAGTCAGTTTATAACAGAAAAAATTAATTTTTTCCATAGCAATTTTTTTTTTTTTGTCAGTTAACAAAAAAAATTAAATTAACAGTGCATGTCAGGCTTAAGGGAAGTTCAGACATGTGTTCTCAAAGTAAGTAGACATAGTAATGCATTATGGACCATAAGTAAGCAAAGTTTTGCAGTAAATTTTACTGCAAAACATTACTGAGTAATGAACAAGTTGTAGAAGGCAGGTGCTTACCACCAGCCAATGGGGAGTCAAGAATTGGACGTAACAAAATGGCTGTTTTTGCTTTGACTCTCGTTTTGTCTGGAACTTCTAATATTGTCAACCAATTTCAACAAACTATAGCTCATTTAATTTCTTTGATAAAAAAAGAATTAAGTATAGTTCTGAAATTTGGTCGTGTGGATGTTGTGAAAACCTACTCGGAACATTAATGCTGGGACATCTTTCTGACCTATGGCTACTTTACTTAGCAGGTACTGGCTTTAATGCTGAAATTTTATTGGCTGTTTTATCTACGACAAATGTGAACACCTTTTACCACTATTATGACGCACTTCTTATGTCTACTTTTTACATCTGTTGTATGCGTGAACACATGTGTGAACCTCGCCTTGATTAGTCAATACCATTAGTAGTAGATTTGCTAGAATTTAATTTTCAAAAATACAAACTTACCGCAAATTACGCTAACATGTCAAAACTCGAATCATCCAAACTATGCAACCAATTAAATATCATCATATTCCTCTCATATTTGGTCAACGGCTTTCCTTTCTCCCTTTCCACATCTCTGACTGTCAGCATCAAATTTGTTGTTACCGGTACTGATATATCTCCACCATCTCTCCGCAGCATTCGCAGCAACTCGCTGCTCAGCTTTGCTTTCGACACTTTGCCCACGCTTCCCAATTCTGAAATTTTATCTAAACTCAGTTCGCTCTGGGCCAATCTCTCAAGCGCTTGATAAGTAGCCAAAAGTCTTCGCTGGATGTACGATTGCCGGACCTTCTTGTTGACCGACCGAACCAGATCCACTGCAGTTATAGTTGGGGTGTGGCCACCTGGCGGCGGACCGTTGGGAGACGGGAGCTGGGAATTGGAAATGACATCACCGACCGCCACCCATGTTGAACACGAACGCGAAGCATATTCCAAACGAGACATGGACATGTCGTGGCATTTGGATCCCCCGCCCTGAAGTGCTGATTCGGAAGTTGCCGTTCGAATCCTGGAATCTGAATCGGCGTCGCTGCTTTGAACGATGTCGCTGGAGCTGAAGCTCTTTCGAAGACCCAGGGCACTGCTGAGAGCACCACAAGAACGGATAACTTCGCTTTCTTCTTCGAAAAGTACCTCTGGAAGAATTCTTCGTCCACCGTAAAGGTCTGCACCAGGCACTTGCAAAAGACTGTTGCGACTGCTACGTAACGTATAAGGGCTGGAGCCTCGGGTTTCTTCGTCTTGAGGCCGGACGCGCAACGCGTTGCGGAGGGTAGATGCTCGACTCATGTCCGAACCGCAGCTAGAGAGAGATAGAAGAGAGAGGTCTGTGGTCACTGATTCATGGCTTGGTGAGCGAAGAACTCTGCTTTGTACGATTCCGTTCGAGTCCACTTCGCCGCTCATGGTTTTAGTGGTTGGGAAGTTGTCTGATAAAATCAAATTTGTATATGATAATTAAAGGAGGAGGAGGAGGAGGAGGAGGAGGAGAAGAAATAATACATAACATCTCTACTGACTAAAACGTAAAACTCAAACACCTAAAACACGACTTTTGAATGCAGCTACTGTTTTCATTTAATATTTAAAACTGGATTTATTACATAAAAATAATGTCTGTGCAATGCAGTAAAATAATATTTTATGTAAAATTAATTTTGTCGATCTAAAAACTGTCTGTATTCGGTATAATTTGATCTAAATGTTATGTGGGTCTGGTCACATGCAATCTGCCACGTAAGTAAATTAAAGTAAAAAAAAAAAAAAAAAAAAACTTTATAAAGACAACACAAGTGAACAAAATGAAAAACCCTAGACAAATTTGCACAACACTCAATAAAGCAAAAAGGAACTAACAAAACACAAAACCCTACTGGCAGATAAAATAAAGCAAAACAAACTAACAAATACAAGTAGAAGGTTGGTATCGGTTATAACCCTATCCTCATGCTCTAACCTAACGTACAATATTTCCATATTTCATTGATTATATTGAAATGAATTTTGAAATTTATTAAAAACAATTAAATTCATTTTTAATACGGTGCAAAATCAGCGATGGTTTTGCTCTCGAATACAATGCTTTTGATTGACGCTATCGCTTATAGTCACTGAAATATGGTGTAATATAAAATGCAAAATGTTTTATACCTTTTTAACAGTTGAAATCAGAGCAAATTCTTCCACTGCAAATACGTAGAGCATTTTCAATTTAATCTAATAATAATTTTTTAATTGTTAGTTGTTAAAAGAAAATATAGAATATTTTTATCATTACAATTTCACTTCCCATTTTTCTCTGCAGAAATATGTTATTTACACATCAAATACTGTTTTCTGTAATTTTTGCTTTAAATTTTGCTTTCTAAATGCATCCGTCAGAGTCCAAATGATTTAGTAAGAATTTTGATTTATTATTTTCAATAAAATTTAAAACCCTGAACTTGAGCTTTAATACGAGTAAAACCAAAATTGATATTCGAGTACCGGTACCTTTAGTTCATATGTCCCTGTTGATTGTTATTTCACTGCTTCACTGCTAATGATACGAATAGCGATAATAACCTTGACAGAAAGTGTTCTCCAGCTTTTACGAATTAATTATTTGATATCCAAATTATTACAACTAGTGTCGTGCAGGAAAGCCAATCGCTCCGACTGTCGCCATTATATAACAGGTCTGAAATGTAATCGCAAACAAATCAGTATTTAAGCCGTGTCATACAATGACATGAGATGAAGTAAAGATAAACTTACATTGTAAAAAAGAATGTCATAAAGGTCGAATCAATAAGACGTATTTTATCGAGATGCTCGAGATGGAGTTTACTTTACCTGTGTATTCATCACTGACCGCGACGTCAGTGTTGCACCATGGGATTGAGAGTAATTTTTTATAAGTTGATATTATTTTCGATTAAAATCGAGAGCTATTCTTTTACATGGAAATATTGCGAGTAGGTTTTTCAATAAAATACAGTCGGTAGATTTCCTATCGAGTCACAGTTATATCA
>JAQFZP010002586.1:0-13072 GCA_034695745.1 Geophilus truncorum | reverse complement strand
ATAACCTGGCAACAAATTTCTATTTTAAAATTTAAAACCAAATTTATCAAACATTGTAATTGACAGACGGTAGCTTTAAACATTTTCTTTGAAGTCAACAGTTAAGTTATACTGCAAAAATGGTGGATTTTGGCTTATAACTGATAGTTGCAACCCGCGTACATTTTGCATGTATGTATTCGGAAAACAAGACGACCATATGCAGATGGATGAGATGTTCACCACTCTTTGCAACCTTATATCAGACAAGACTGCTGAATGGCAAACAGGCAAGGATGCATGACGGAAATGAGACGCGGGAGAGCGCGAGTCCATAAATGTAGCTCGATGCCCGTCATTACAATGCGATTTTTTTCAACTTCAACTGTGTTTCACTGACCTCACTAAATAATAATTTTTTTCTTTCTTTTTACTTTTTGGGTGATAAGAGGGATTTGAGAAATGATTTGGAGTTTGTGTCTTCATTTGGGGTGATGTTTCTGACAAATAAAAGAGAGAAAAGTGGAAAAGCAGGTATTTGTGAGTAGATATCTGTGTTTTATCTTTATTTACAAGTGATAAAGTGATGTAGTTTGCTGAATCAGGTCTTTAGAAGATACTTAAATTGATGGATGGGGTTTTTTTTGAAGGATTTATTCTAATTAAGGATTATGTATGTGGGGGATTAAAGATAATGGTGATTGATGGCTAGAAATGGAAGTGGTAGCAATGTTATATTTTTTAATATAAAAATCGAAATTATTGGTAATATAAAAATTTGCATGATTTGTGAAGTTGTGATCATTGTTATGAGCTGTAATGGGATATAATTACAGTTTATGTATTTTTAGTCAGCAAAAATGTTGGTTTTAATGATATTTTACTCAATTTATATTTTCATTTTTGTTTTTTTCTATAGAACTTTCACATTGTTTTACAAATATTAGCTTTAGTCATGATCAAAATTATTATAATGTTTGTTTATTGCTCAGTTTACTTACTTTAAAAATTAGATTAATGTTTACTCTTTAAATTTTAGAATTTATTATTATTTTATATTACAACAAATATTATGACATAATAAATAATTCACCACTACACCATTCACCTTTCTACCAACATTTTCACACATAACAATAACATTTACTATTTGCATATATACAACTTTACTCATTCTCAAAAATAATTTTCACTTGGGAAAGTTTTCAGCTAAAAATAGACTGCAACTTTACATTGGCAAAAGCAATTGTGGATTCAAAGGTCATCACGTTCACCTGGTCACCTTTTGCTAGGCAGAGTACTTTGCTTCACGGCACTGCACAAGCAATATTAGAGAGTAATGATAGTTTTTTCTTCTTTTTGCGTCTTGAAATAAATATAAATTTGACCTTACTTTATCTGAAAGCAAAATCTCGCAAAAGGAAAACCCTGTTGCAAACATCACCAGGTTTCCTCCACTGTTGTGTAAAGGGGTTAAGGTAGGTCTTTAAAGGATTTAAAGAGGATATCTTTTTGTTGACAAAATTCACACACAGTTTATTAAGATTCTTATTTTTAATTTGGCTTTGCTTTAATTATTTGTGAAAAGGTGATTGAGTTGAATTATATATGTTTGTGAAAAAGTCGTTAATTATTTTATGATTTTAACGATTAGTTTTAAAAATGATAATTAGGGTTAATTTTTAATGGTGGTTTTGGAGTTTGAAGTGGTGGTGTTGAAAGGGTGGGGTGAAAGTGATGTGTTGTTGTGTTCTGTGGGTTGTTGCAATTTTGTTTGGGGATTGATGGAGTGGTGAATTGGGTGATTGTTGAATAGAAATGGGAGATTATTGTATTTTTATTGGGTTGTTGTGTGGACGTGAATAGGAATTTCAAGGGTTGGTTGTTGAGGTGATTCATAGAATTTGATTTGATTTTTTTTTGTGTTGATCTATGAAGTGTAATGAATTGAAATTTGAATGTTGGAAATTTGAAATTTATATTTTGATAAGTTTAATAAATGAAATGTCAGTAAGTAAATTTGAAAATTAACATTTTTTTTAAATAAAAAATTGTGACAAATTTTAATAGTCTATAATGAGAACAGTTTTTAAACAATAACTACTGTAAATTTGAATTTTGAATGATTAATATAATTATTTAAAAAATTTAAAAATGAAATTTGTTTACATAAAAAAAGGAAAAAAATGTTCTTATACTGAGATTAAACATTTCCAAACTTATTAAAAAATTGTACAGCATGTAAGAAATATAAATAACAAATCATATTTTTGCAATTACAACTTCAAACATAATTAAAGTGCACTTTAAAATATGCAGTGGAGTCATTAGATAGAAATTTAAATAAATTATATTACTCTATATATAGTACTCTACTGTATATAAATATATTTATTAGCAAATTTAAATTTGAACTGAAATTTTTACAAAAACATGCTTTAGTATCTGAAACAGTCCTGGTTTTTGTTTAACCAGACGTTGTACTAGACAATTGTATTCAAAGATGGTGAAAAGGCCACAAATTATGGTTTGTAAGGCTCCATTTTATGATTGCTGCCCCTCAACTAAAATTTATTCACTTCTCTGCATTGCACTGGCAATTCTCTCTACGCACTCAACGTCAATTGCATACACAGTCATTGCTATACACACATGTATATTTGATTATAAAACAAGGAAAACAGTGCAATGACTGCAAGGAAACAGTGACATGGATATTAAAGAGTAACTGAATGAAATAGTAATCTCTTCAATACTACTTTTATTTAATGAAAATTAACTGTGATTTATAACTCGTTTTCTCATGAGGCCAGGAAATGATGTTTGGCGATTGACATCAGCACTTAACTATTATTTTTTTAGCAGTCACACATGAAACGCTTACTGCATCTGGTGATATTGTGGGCTTTAATCCACTTGTGAAGATTACAGACCGCGTTTACCCCCGAGATATTGGATGGGAGTGGTGGGAAATGACAGAGAGAAATCGTCATTATATGTTCTTATTTACTT
This sequence comes from Geophilus truncorum, assembly GCA_034695745.1. Lineage (NCBI taxonomy): Eukaryota > Metazoa > Arthropoda > Chilopoda > Geophilomorpha > Geophilidae > Geophilus > Geophilus truncorum. Next base: position 10,081 of record JAQFZP010002586.1, on the reverse strand, counting down.
TGAAGTTTAATTTTTCGTGGAAAAACAGGGGAATTGGAAGTGGAAAAGTTGTGCAAAGAAAGTAAAGAAATAAATTAATAAAAAACTTTTCTGAAATCTTTATTAAATTTGTTTTTGCATAAAAATTGTAGCAGATAGTTTCTTGTTTTAAAAGAAATATTTGCATAATTTTATTTTATTTTTTAATGGAATAACTGGTGGTAATCAATAATTTTATAATTTTATTAAAGTTATTTAGCCAATTTGTAGCGAAATAAAGTGACACTTCTGGTTTGATTTAGGACTTAAAATCATTGGTCATATTTTTCTATGCCTCAGGTAAAAATTCACAAACTTTTATCGCTTTAACTAAACCGGAAGTGATATTAAAATCAGCTTTCTATTGCAATAAATTTTTTATTTTATTTTAGATAAAGAAATTTTAAAATGATATTTTAAATGCTATTTACATATTAATTTACTGTATAATTAAGTTGGCTGAAATGCCAAGATTATTAACTATGTTTTTCTTCTACTCTCACATTGTTGCAGTGCTAGTGGTGGCTGAAATCTGACGTAATCTTACGATAAGTATAATGGGCCACTATTCCATTTTACACTCAGTGATAAGGCTGCTCGTAAAATTCTCTAGCCATTCCAAAATAAGACGTGTAATCATACACTAACACTTAAAAAGTTATTTTACTGGTTTTAAATTGCAGTTTACAAATATTAGCTTTTATAACTGTGTTTTTATTTATTTAAGAAATGGATTAAATTAAGAAGTTAATGGTAATTTAAGGTTTGAGCTGGATGTGTTAAGTGTGACCTTTGGTCATTTTGTTTGAAAAATTATAGTTAGGTGTTTTCGGAGTTAATGTGCTGTAAAATGTTAACTTTTCATCATTAATTCTAATTTAGATTCAATGAGTTTAATTGCAATTTGTCAATAATAAAATTAATGGGATTTATTAATTATTTAGCAATTTGAAGCAAGATAAAATAGAACTTTCGTTTTGATTTAAAGCTTGATTTAAAGCCTTTTGTTAGAAACTTAACTACATATCTCTAGTATCTGTCTAGGAAATTTGAAGACTAAAATTTAACCGAAAATGACATTAAAATTTAAAAAAAATAAGGAAAATTACAATTAACATTAAAAAGACTTTTTTAATATCTTTTTAACCGTAAGAGCTAGACAAAAAATATCAATTACAAACTTGTAGACCATAATCTAATAATTCTAGAAAAAATTTTAAATAATTTTTTTATCTCCATCTGGCATGAAGAAAAGTAAACGAAACAAGATAAATTCTCATAATTCAACAATCACTGCAGAGAAGTTTAGGGGCAGCAACTAGAACGGTTTAATTGCAAGTGTAGCAAGTTGCGCTAATTCTAACCGGAAGTCGTTGGTTGTCAGCGTAACTCAAGCCATAAGTAAATTTTAATTAAGTTTCGCTTCGTTTCGACCCGAAAACTTTTCTTGCCGCTTTTCCCGCCTCTTTTTATTGTACTTGTGATTTCGCGCATTTCCGCCTTCGTGATTCGTAAACCAGGGAAGTTTGCATCTTCCGGCTCTTTATTGACTCGAATCCAATTGCAAATCGAGGACAGAGGGAGTACGGTCTTGTCTATTGGCAAACGCTAAACACACACACATAAATAAATAAAAAGTAATTTCTTGATGCGACGCGAGCATTTTCCGCGATATTAACTCTTTTCAGATGAAATCTCGAACCGCGAGAACAAAACGTTTCATTAGTGCTCAGTAGCTAACTTTTGTTCTTTCTATTGATCAACCGTTGAGTGGCTAATGACAGACCTCGGGTAATTTAGTGGCGGCGGAAAGGAGAATTCTTTAGTTACCCTCTTTCTCGTTGCAAGCTGCAACGTTAATGAAGGAAAAGGTTGTTTCCTCGCGCCCTTTTGTTTCTAATGCAAAGGGGGTTAACTACAGGTCATGTGACCAAGACCGGAACCATGTATTGCACTTTTCTACACACTCGTGACGCAGAGTACACTTATGAATTAGGTATCAAAAAGTCAATAAGTGAACTGGGAATACGGTATTCCCATCACGAAAATGTCATATTGAAAATGTGTGGCAAAATATATTTGCATATTGAAAATATATTAGATATATATCAAAATTGGAACTTTTCATGTATTAACAATATATTATAAGGAAATAGGCTTATTTGGTAATTTATATTTTGGCACATGTTAAAAATTTATTTTCTGCTGCACATTGTAAATAAATCAAAAATCACACGTCATTTTAATAGGAGTTTGGATTAATGTAGATGTTTGATCATTTTCTGGGTTTTAATGATGGTTTTACTGTGGTAATATGCGATCTGCAATTATACAAATGTCATACAAGACAATAAGCAAAATTTACAGAGTGGCACATCGCATATCAATATCATCACAGAATAATATCCTGTGATATAATAATGATGATGATGAGGAGTTATTGTTTAAGATAGCGACTACTAACGCCATACGCGACCTGTCACATGACATTAATATATCTCAATTATCTACATAAACTATCACCAACTTTTAAATACCTAACAGAAAACTATAATTTTAGATTTGTGGTTTTCAAACTTTCTAGAGTCACGAATGATCTTTTAAAAATGACAAACTTTTGAAATCCACTTATGCAGGAGCTTTTTACTGGACATGAAAAAAAAAGAATTATTATTCAATGTAATAATTTTAGAATTAATAATTTCGTTAAAATTTATTATTGCTTATGAAAATTTGATTTATTTTTTTATAGTGTGAGTTGTTTGATAGCATTATAGTAACTGTAATTTTACTGTAAAATTACAAAATGTTTTTCTGAAAAATATGTTTTGTGACCTACTACCAGAAATCAGCTCGTAATTCACGACTAGAGTCAATAATTGTACCTTAATCAATAACTAGCCTCAGTGTGATTCAGAGATCACCAACAAAACAAAAATCCAAGAAAAGTCAAGAACTGCCAACCAAAGTTAAAAGAAGAAAAAGACAAAAACAAAATTTAAGAACGTATCTGGATGAGGATAAACATTAGATAAGTTCGTTTTTGTTTACTTGAGAAATTGTAGTTCAGAGTTTAGGGGGAAAATTTTCTTCAAAGTTGGGAATTGGGTTTGTGCGGTCTGTGCCAAAGTGCAGAGGTAGTTCTAAATCAGTCAGTGATTGTGACGTAAATCAGTAGCATTGATTAATGCTTGTTAATGATTTAGGTGGCTTCAAAGTAAAAAGCTTTCTTTGAACCCTTGATTGGTTTCCTGCAACTTGAAGAGATGCAATTTCGTCCAAGTAAAGAGCAAGAGCTTTGGGCAATGGATTGTAGAGTGGAGTTTTCGCTTGCAAGAGATGTGTTACTTAGGTGGTAAAATGGTACTCATCAATTCTGACTCTAAGTGGGTTCAAAAAGTCAAGAGTAAACAAGTAAATTTTATTTAAACTTCATGAATTGTTTAGTGTGTACATGTTATTAGCATTATCTCACTAGTCACTATTATTTGAATAGGAAATGGAGAAAATACATTAAATGACTAAAGTGTGTTAATCTTTACTACATAATTCAAGTCGAAAAACACTTACAAAACTTATTTTTAATGATTTAAATTTAAATATTTAAAAAAATGTGAAAATTAGTGATAAAATTCAGTAAAAATTTATTGTTTTTTTCGTTAGTTTAATTTGTTACCACTTGGTGGCATACTAAATTTTCAAGTTACAATGATATGGGTGAATGCTATTGTAGTAATGTATTAATTTTTAAATTTATAAAATTTATAGAGTAGAAAATCTCCAAAGTCAAATTTGAAATATTTTGTTATCATTTAAAAGTTATTCAAAATCAAAAGTTTAAAATGTATTCAAAAATATGTAAATCTTGCTATCGTTAAATTCGGACCAGTTGCAAACATTTTTAGATGCAATGAAGTTAAAGATGAGTAACGGCTTCTATGGATATTTAGTATAAAAAAATTGCAATATTTTGTACAAGAAATTAATTTTAAGTATTTTGTGATGTTTAGTTTTGTATTCTGACATAAGAGGGCCTTGTATTTTTACTAATTGCTGTATGGGTAATTTAACACATACTTAGATTAAAAAGGTCTATTTTTTATTATGGCTGCTCTTAAGTAATATAGAATATCACATTAACATGCAATTTTAATTAACTTAACATTTTAATCAAACTTATATCATTTTAAGATTAAACTTGAGAAGAAGTCAGATTACATCAGTTTTTTGTATTCTTGTGAGTCAGTGACATTCATCTTTTTTTCTTTTTATCTATCTTTTCCCGTGCCTTTTATTCATTTTTGACTTTTTCCATGCACTGATCGAAAAGGAAAGTGAAATTGGAAGTATAAAAAAAAATGTATTTTGATGACTCGAGTTTGATAAGATGCCAGCATTTATCGATAAAAGAATGTAACTTTTCTTTCAATTTCTTTTGCTTGTAGCGAGATGCTTGTTGCCATCATTTTCTTTATATTTGCCAACTTCTTTAGAGCGAACGCTAAGTCTCTCGGGATTTCGAACGCGCCGGCTCTCTCCGTCGAGGCGATCAAGTGCTGTTGTAAGAAGATGTCCTTTTACCGAGAAACACAATCCTGTGACTATTCATTCTAAATGGAATGTTTTAATATGGTCTTTTCCCCTCCCCATCTCTTTCCCCCAGACTATTTTTCAATTCTGTTGCCTTTGTGCTGAAGATGGGCCAATCAAGAGTCTTGCAGTGAAGCAAAAGAGATGGAAAAAGATAGAAAAAATAGTCATTTTTGCAAATATTCTGTTTAAATTTTTATATACTTTTTTTATTTTAAGCATATGATTTTTTTTTAATATTTGGGTTATTATAGGGTATTATGTCACCAGTTGGCATTTGGAGAATTTTTTCTATTACTTGTCCATAACTGGTTCTAATGCGCGCAGATACGTCTAATTGATGTACTTTTTATCTAAAATTGGATATTTTGGATATATTAAAACAATGTTGGGTTGTCCCACTTATTTATATGAAAAATATGTACGTTTGTTTCACCCCTTAAGGCAATCATCAAGTTTCAAAAAAGCATAAAAACGACATCACCTATAAAGTCTTTATTACGTCTGAAATTGATTTGTCTTGCTTTGAGACGTAAAAAAGACGTAAAGACAGAAAAAAACGTCAGAATGACGTTAATCGGACTATTGTGTGCACATTTGGGTGACTGTTGCAAGTATTATTTTTGATTCAGAGTTGGAACTTTCACATGTTCATACAGAGAAACTTTGTTATAGCGAAGCTCAAAAAACCGAAAAATTCGTTCATTATAATGGGTTTTTGTTATATCGAGACGAATTGGTACACAATTGACATAGACGGGGATTTCGAACGAATTTGTTATATTCGGGTTTTCGTTGTAACCGGGTTCGTTATAACAACATTCGACTGTAAATACACTAATCAATAAAATTCACTCAGTCAGCTTTTGTTTTATAGTTTTGTTTTTTTACATATTGTACTGTAAAAAAAAAATAACTCAAAAGTTATACATGTTAAAATATTATTAAAATTAAAAAAAAATATTATAGTTTTATTTTTGCAACTTTTGTTTGTAATTTCGTATTACTGACAAATAACTTTCACAGTACACCTAAAAGTTACAGATGAACTCTTGTTCTGATAACAAGTCGTGCAGTGAAGTTATTCCCTCGACGCGGCCATTTTTGCATCCATTTCTCGCCTGCAGGTTGTGATAGATGATGTGTGAGATTACATGTGACTGCTTGTCATTGATACTAGTGAAGTGAAGCAAAAAGCAATAGAACATTCTTTATTCTTTGTGACTAGAAACTTCTTCGCTCTTTACTTCTTCCACATCACACGAAATTAACTTATTGTTCTACGAGTTAAAAAGAGCAACAACAATATTAAACTTTCTTGTGCATCTACAAAACAAAATGTTACCAAGTAGCAAAAATAAAAAAATAATGAACATAAAAAAGGGTCACAAGTGTCGACGGAATGTTGACAGATCGCGGCTATTACAGAATAACCGCTCATTTTTCACGCTTGCTGCACATTTAGCAGTTGATAGCGGCTGGCAGATTTTTTCGCTTCAGTTTTCACTTTTCCCTTTCATTTTTCTTCTTTCTTTTCTATTTAGAGTGACAAAATTACTTCAACACTTCGTGCGCGTTCAAAAACTGGTCTATCAAGGAAAGGACACAAAGTTCTTGATAACTAAGCTTATAAGCAGTGTTGCAACGATTCGTGAATTGTCGATTCGAAAGTTGCAACACTAAATTCGAATCGTCGTTTCACAATTCAATTCACGATTCGATTTAGTGAATCGAATCGTGAATCGAATTGTGAATCGACGATTCAAATTCGTTGCAACACTTACTGACTATAAGATATGTGAAACTTACAAATTAGCATCTTCATATAGAAGTAAAACATTTGCTAAGTCGTTTTGTGAAGTGATTGTTTAGGAAAAAGTTGAAAATAGAAAATGTAGAGTTTGCACCATTTCTTATATTTTTAAGGCAATTTTATGCAAATCTTATGTTGAAATTACTGTGCTGTGAAATTAATGTGACACTGGTAAAAGAAATGTTTAAATTAGAAACTTTTTATTGTCAATGTGACATATATTATGCAATTGCAACATTGAATTTGCATAATATTGTCTTTAAAAAGTTGCTTAACAAAGTTGCTCAACAATGCTACATAAGTGTAGGTGTGTACTTTGATGTTAATTAGTTGTCGTTCAAGGTTTTCTGTTTAAATGGCAATTTGTATGAGTAGCATAGCATTTGTTCTTTAATTTGTAATTGGGCTGAGTTGTGGGGTAACTTTAAGTCTTTGTTTTACTATGGTTAAGTTCAGGTGCAATCGAAGGATTGGATGTAAATAAATTAAATTGAGTTTAATGAGTTCTTTTATATGTCAAATGTCTTCCAATCGAATTACCAATTTCTTCTTAATGGTTATTCATGTCGGAAGAGAGCTTAAGACTGTGTGTGAGTTTTAATGTTTAATGCTGGGAATTAGCTACAATGAATTATTACGGTAGTTAAAAAGATAATTTTAATACAAGACAGAAAGAGTTGAAGATAATTAATGATTTTTTTGACATTTTGACAGGATTTTGTAAATATTGACATAGAGGTAAAAGTATTTATTAGAGCTATAAAAACACTAAAAATACTTTATTTATGGTTATGAGTTTTTTCACTGTTGGAATTTTTTTTTTTCAATGTTGACAATTATATTTTTGTTGTCGAAGATTGTAGTTTCGTTGCTGACATTTTTTTGGCAATTGTTGTTGTTTTTTTTCCTCAATTGTTACTCATTGTTGACAATTTCTGCTACTATCATCTACTGTTTAATAATTTTTGTTTAGAATTTTCAAGAAATTAAGAATTCTAACATGAATGAAATCTCATTTCAGAACTTTCCAAACTAAAATCTTGATTACAAGTTTTGACTCTTCTCTGCTATTTTTGAAACGATCTGGAAGAAAAAGCTGCCAGATCTTATCTTGGCATCTGTCATTTTTTTGTTCATGTTTTCCTTCCTTCATTTCCAGTTTAAAGTTTTCTGTGCGACCCTTGTTCAAGGAAAGGTTACGACGAGTTGGATGCGAGCTTTTTGTTCTTTTAGGTGACATCTTATTTGCATACCTCCAACCCTTCTCACAAAAAGGTTAACAACTCACAGAATATTTACAAGAAGTGGTTTAATTAAGAAAACTTGACTTTACATTTTATGAAAGCCTACTTCACTCAACAACTTCAAAGTTGTCGATAAAATGCTAAACTGGTACTGTTTGTTGTTTTCGTAAAGTTGAAATGCGGTTTTGTTTACGTCGATAAACAGAATAAAATTAAAGTGTTTTTGTTATTCTTGAAATCTTCTCATCCCACTGTCATCTGGACTTTGCGTTTTCACTTTGAGTTTGTTATGCTTTCGTTGAACTCCCAAGATTAAATCTTGAATCAAGGCTAACAACAATGGGAGCTGCCCCTTGTAGCATGAAATGCCTGCAATGCATCTGTTGAGTATGAATAGAAGCATTGCAGGCAATTCATGCTACAAGGGGCAGCTAGGTTTGAGTAGTTTCCAAAATGCAATTTCTAGATGACAAATAAGTTTTTGCAAATGTTTTACCACAACATTTATCAAAAATGTTTTATTCTATTAAATTAATGTTTATAATGAGTAAAAAAAAGAGAAAGAAGCTTTTGGGTTTTTGATCAAATATTTAGGACCCCAGGCACCCACCTTGTGATAAAATGGGCTCTGTTGGTATTTGTTGGCAAAATGGAACGCATTATCGCTTATAACCACTCAAAGGCTGCTCGTTGCACTTGTTTACTCTTGTGTAAACAAAAAATGACTTTAAAAATTCCCACAGCCACACTGAGCCTCTGTATAAAGTTTAGGTCGCTATTTCATAAGCTTGGTACACGCACGCTTGATTGCAGGCACTGTTTGTATTTTTCTTGCCTCAAATGGCAATGTTTATATATCGAAATTGCAAGTAGTAAATAATATTGTACTTGGGAAATTAAACGCAACTAAACAGAATTAAAGATGCGTCTTCTGGGAGAGTGGAAATGATTTCCGGTAATTACTGGATTAGGAAATTACACAGATAACTCTTAATTTATACTTTCTAAACTTAATTTGTTAGTGGTGAAACTTTTATTTTTTAATTTGTTTTTGAAATAAAAATAAAAATTTAATTTAAATTTAAAAAAATTGTTAGTTTTATTTTTAAAGTGCAATTATTAAAGAATTCTAGGTTTCTCGGGTGATTTTGGCCATTTCAGAAACACCTGCTGTTTGCTATTGATCTAGGTCGTAGATTTGTCCCTTGTGTGTTCTTGGCAGGCTTCTTGACCATCAGGTTCAAGTTCTCAGCACTGTAGGAAAAAAATAATGAGAGATTTTTTATTTTGAGAGAAATTGTGGTGGAAAGATTTTTCTGTGGTTTTCATAGTTTATTAGGTGTTAGAGGGATTTTAAGGAGGTTTAGTATTGTGTCAATAATTAAGTTAATATTGTTTAAATTAGTTTTCTTCAGCAAGCAAATAATACAAAAACACATTTTTACTCAATTTCTTATTTTGTATAAAGGTCAACATCTATTATTCAACAATGACTACTTTCCAATTTTGTCCTTAGCTGCATTGAATTTCAAGTGGTGAAATTTGAAGTTCTTTGCACCTCACTCAAATCCTATTATCGCCTTAAATTGCATTCATGAGCATCATACCAATGTTCCCTGTATGGTGCAACAACAGCAATAAACACGACTTGTTGTTGAAATGTAGCTTCACTGCTGGGCACCAATAATAATAAAAAAAAATTCGACTGACAAAAGAACAACTCTCAATTCGCATGGGAAATTTCCGTTGGGAATTGATCCTCGTAATATCTTTCGATGCAATTATTTTCTTCGCTTTTTCCATCTGTTGTTCTCCATCTGTGATCGGTTGCTAGTAGAAATGGTTTACTGAGATACAATGTCTGTTAATCCTGCAACACAACTGATGTCAGCACACAATTAGATTAGTTTTTGGGTCTCTGGTAAGGATGATGTACTGTCTGCCATTGCAAATTTTGAGTTATAGGGTAATTAGTGGTGGATTTTTGTGAAATAAGTATCGAAGATGTTATTTCATATTTTTAAGTGATTTAGAAATGTCTGGGTTTATTAATTTGGTGGAATCGAGTGATGAGCCAGTTTTTTTATTGAATATTTATACAGAATGTTTACTTGAAGTGTTCCAGTTCAATATTTCACAAGATAAGTCAATTTTATTTATGGGGTCAAATGGGAAGTTGATTAGAGACAATTAAATGGTGATTTCAGATTTAACCTCTGACCTCAGTTTGGGGGTTATCCAATTTGCAACTTCTTAAACATTTTCGATAAAATAAAATTTCCAATTAGAAAGTTGTAGTCATCATTTAATTAATCTAAGTTTTTAATTTTAACTTTTCTAAATACAACCCAACTCCATAAAAGTTCGCCCACCTCGTTTTTTAGCAAGGGGTATCAACAAAAAAATGCAATAAACA
>JAQFZP010002585.1:0-13072 GCA_034695745.1 Geophilus truncorum | reverse complement strand
CCCCCCCCCCCCCCCCCCCCCCCCCCCCCCCCCCCCCCCCCCCCCCCCCCCCCCCCCCCCCCCCCCCCCCCCCCCAATAAATTCAATTATTTTAGAAAAAAAATTTCAGTAAATTTTATGAAGATTTTAAACTCAAACTTTAACTACTCTATGAAACGGAAGATTGAATAATTTAATTTACCGATCAACTTCAAGTTGCTAAATCAACCAATTCAATAAAGTCCATAAACTCAGAAGGAATTATTGATTTAGTGAACGACAAAAATTTATTGATGATTTTGATCGAAGGTCAAATTGGATTTGGAAAGACAACAGTAGCATCTAAACTTGCCTTAATTGGGTTATTGGTAAATGATACACCAACTTTAAGATGATGATCTTGGTCTTTGTTCAGCGCAGAGACCTACAGCAGAAAAATGTTGAACATGCAATTGAAGATTTGGCATAATTCTGTAGTTATTTAAAGAACATGTTACAGAATCATCAAAAAGACACGTTTTATATTTGATGAAGTATCAGAAAGCAGAAGACATGAAGTGCTGGACTTTTTGTACAAAGTAGATGTACAGAAAAGCTGTTGCTTTGGTTCTCTGTCAGTTTAGTCTGTTTTCATTTCCAGGTTTAAATTTCTGTAACTTATAAGATGGGAAATTGTGTGGAAACTCAATAACTAAGTTGGATATTGGTCTGTTGTAGCTGCATTCAATGTTATTCGTTTTTGGTGTTTATGATGTTTTAGAAAATGGCGTAACAGACGTATGCCATACTCTAAAAACAGCAAAAACGAAAGACATTGAACGCAGCTAGTATGGTAGTTAAGCATGAAGTTACTTTTAATTTTTTTCTTTTTTTTTTACATTTATTGGATAGTTTTAATTACAATATATAAGTTATATGGTCCATATAACTAACCATATAATATGGATGTGAGGTGTATGATGCTGCGCATTACAAGCTTCAGTATGATAAAGTTTTCACAGTTGTACTGCAGTCGACAAATTTGATGCTTGTGAATACACTTATGCAAACTATTTACAACAGGTTTGCACCCAATGAAATGCACAGAATTTCAATTTCAATTTCTCCAGAATGCCAGAAATATTAAAATCAACATAACTCCATTTCTTAACCACTCATCTTGTACACATTTCTGTCATTTACTCTTTCCCTCTCTACATGTATCACTCACTAACTTTGTAATAACCTTCTTTCAATCTTAATTTATCAACCTTTTTTACTTTCCACCCACCATACCACTATTCCTGTCTCTTTCTTCACCCACTCGGTCACTCGCTTTCTCCTCTTTCCACCTACCTATCTAACTACCTACCGGTACTTCCTCTTTACTCAACCCACTTTCTTCTTTTTTCACCTTCTTCCACCCAGCACTCACTCATCCATTTTCTTCTTTTCACATCTATTCCTATACCCATTCACTCATCAGCACTCCCTTCTTCTTCCACCCACCGACCCACTTTTAGGTCACTTCCTCCCTCATTTCATCTATTTTTTTTCTGCCCATCTTTTACCCACGGGTGATTACAAAAGAAATATACAGTTTCAACATTGTATTAAATAAAAATATTGTAGATGTTGCTTGACATTCATTTTGCATGGATTTGTAGAGAAAAATTCAGCCTCGTTCGCTGGCCACCACGAAGCTCAGATTTAACATCATGTGACTTTTTTTTGTGGGAATTCATCAAAGATAACATTTTTGTTCTCTTACTTCCATCTCATTTACTTGACTTGAGACAAAGAATCATTAATGCAATTGCTGATATTACTGAGGAGTGAGGACAAACTGATGCGATTTTGGGACGATTTTGAGATTTGTTTCTATATCTGCCATGTGACCCATGGTATGATACACACATTGAGCATCTTTAATTGTAAAAAAAAAAACTTTTTGGGTTTTTCTAAAAAACCCATGTAAAGTAAATGTAGTAGTTTTGATGTAATACAATGTTGAAACTGTACATTTCTTTTGTAATCACCCTATTCATCTGCCACCCACTTTCTCTCTACCGAATCACCCATTAACTTTCCAAAAACTGTTTTTCAAACTTATCAACCTTTTCTTTCCTATACCGTACCTATTTCTGTCTCTTTCTCCATTCTCTGTCACCTAAAGGTTTTTTTTCTTATCCACCCTTACTCTCTCCTCCCACCTCCCACCTCCCACTTCCCACTTATTTATCTACCTATTTTTTCTCATTTTCTACATTTTATTTTTTCTACTCATTTTACACCCAGCTCTACATCTGCCCACCACTTCCTCCTTCTATTTACTCATCTACCAACACCTTTCTTCTTCTGCTCACCCACATTTTTGCCCAACTATAGAAAGCCAGGGCTATCTGTTGGTAGAAAATGTGTTAAAATTTTAGTTCCAGTTTTCTCTAATAAGCCCCCACAAAAAATCAACAGGATTTTATGATATATGGTAGATGTCACATGATGTGTATTTTGAAAACATTTTTGCATTTGTTTTAAATGCTTGTAACACAGGAAATTTCATGTTACCGTACATGAAAGAGTTTTATAATGTTGGTAACTTATAGTACCTTAACCTACAGCTACATTTCAAAAGTTTAGAAACTAAGGTTTTGTTAGTGTTAGAAAAGTATAAATTCTTGTTGAATCAGTTTGAAAACTTTGAATATTGTAAATATTTGTAACCACTACAAGATTCTGGAATTTAGTGACATTTGGTGAAAAATTCTAGTTGCTATAATTTTTTGAAAAAATGATTTGACAACAATACATAGCTTTATTATATTTTTTTCGAGGCAATCTTGTATAGACAACTATGAGTGGGAAGTCTCTTGAAACCAACTCGTCGAAATTCCTCATCCAACTTCTCATTCGTATACATTCCTATATCCAATTTAAAAACGTTTCTCCAATAATTGAACGTTTTAAATTTGTTTAGTTTTTAATTTTTCTTCTATTAGTTCTTGAGATACCGGTATTTCTAAAATTCTAAAAATGCATTTTTGCTAATTTTTAATATTTTTTTTAATATAATGGTTCAATCTACAAAATCATCACGTGAAATTGTAGCTACAGTATAATAGCGTTTAAAATTGTCCTAAAACAGTTTTTGTTTAATCAATATTCATTTTGTGAATTTTATACTTTTCTAACACTAAAAAAAAAAAATGTTAGTTTATAAACTTTTGAAATGTAGTTGTAAATAAGTTGTTCAAAGTATTAATTTTTTTTTACAATTTAACAATAATAAAGTTTTACAAAATTTTCCCGAATCATGTTGCACGACAATTCTCCAAACCTCCTTCACACTTGACAGTGGTGTCATCTGGTGATTGTATTCATAATTAAATGTAGCACTGTTCTTCCATAAAATAAAACTAAATGGTGTGACCTCTGCCTTCACTCATTACTTTAACTGTAGTTTTATTGCCTCAATGAAACAGTGGGCGTTTAACAGCCACTTTAAGTGCACTACAGGTGCATTTGCTTAAAATATTGCAGCACATAAACAGAATGAGTAAACACTGTGGGTAAAGGTTAATTAAAAGCATTTACATATAAAGCAGATGTGATTCATTACTGGGTTAAGACCGGCAATTATTTGTCTTTCATAAACATGAGACGTAAATTATCAATTAAATGGCAGAGAAAAAGAGCAAAGTTGAAAATATGAAGTGGAAATTAATACATTTTTTAATCATCTTTGGCATTATAAAATTTTAAATAGAGGATTAAAACATATAAGCAAAAGCAACCCCTTGTCTTTACTGCAATACTAATATCAACTTCTAGATCTATTATTATAAAATAAAAATAAAAATAAAAATAAATTTATAATTAAAAATACATTTTAGATTAATCAGACTACGTTCTACAACTTTTTAATTGACATTTTTTACGTATCTTTAACGGTTAAAAAGATACAGTATAAGAATTCACATTGATCTTTCAACAGCGAAAACCTGTGGTACAATATAAATCCGTGAAATCTGAATTTCTCCCCCTGGGAAGAGCATATTACTTTTACATAATTTAAAAAGAATTCGGAAAAATTTAATTCTCGTATGTAGCAATTTTGAAACTGGAGCTAAAAGGGGATTTGACAAAAAAGATGAAGGGAATGATGTATTCAGAGGATAGTGAATAGAATTCCATCACCTGTAATCATAGCACGTAAAGTTACTGAGGAACCCGATCCAATTTCCTGGTCAGTGCAGGGAAGGTTTATTTTATCATGCGCTGTCTCGTTCGGGCTTCATTTGGCTCCTTTGTGGCTTAATTTGACCGGATTTATCTTGCCCCATGATTCATTCAGTTATCACAAGATGGAGATAGTCTTTAGCGTAGTGTAGTGTGTGTGTGTTATCTACTTTTCCAGTAGCTATAAAAAGTAGAATTTTATAATAATGGAGAAAATATGATAATTTTATGTTTTTTTTTTTAATTAAAATTGATACGAATTAATGATAATGAAATCCTATTAAAAAGCTTTATTCGTGTAACAAGTAAAGTGATATGTAGAGCTCGGATAAATGCAAAAATACATTTAAAAAAAATATTATGTTACATAAAACAGGGATTTGCCGAAAATGTATAAAATGTTATAATTTCTGATTCAGTAAATTTAATTAAGGAATTGGAAAAGCAAATGGCCACAGTTCCACCAAGAAGAAAGCCAATGGCTAAAATGTTTTTTAATGTATTTGAAAAGAACTGAAGGGTTTTCCACGCTAAAATAATTGCAGACGCTCTCAATAGTGATAAAATTGACGAATTATTAGCAGAAGTTTATTCTAATACCGAAATTTTAAATGTGCTTCAGTTACAAGTTGAGATATTGAGGAATATTTTTTTTCGATTTAAATCTATTTTAAGTGATAAACGACATTCTATGACTGTGGAACGCTTACAACAAGCTTTGTTTTTAAGTTTATTATGAAATTACTAATTTGTGCATCACATCGTGGTAGCAAATAACAATTGTACTTAAGATCAAATGAGTTTTATCAAATCTGGACACCCACAAGTAAAATCGATTCAGATCGTATTTCCATTTTCATATAAGCAAATGTTTGTTCTGAAATTCAATCGCATCGACTTTCGGTAAAACCTGGTGGCTGAATCTTGAAATTGCTTTCATCTGAGGTACAAAGCACTTTGAGCATTTGAACCCCTTAGATCAACTTTCATTTCCTGAATCTCAAGTAACAAAATATTCTTTTTCCATTTATTTTGCTTTAATTATCTTAAAATGCACTTTATAAATTGAATGATATATATAAAACATATTACTGCTTTAGGCATACAAGAGTACGGTACGTAACAAGATAAAGTTTTCTGTACTCTTCTCATCAAATTTCAAAGAAAGATACAGTAAAAATAAGATTGATATTTATATTTTTTTGATGGCATGTTAATCCAAGCATGATGGCTGCTAAAAGTGGGGTATTTTTTATAGCACATTAGCATAACTTTTAGTATGTATTGATTTTTTAAACATTGGGATAATTTATGGTTATTTAGTTACACAACATAAAAGCTGGGCATTTTTTTTTTATATTTTACTTTGCTCTACTCCATTAAGCAGAGTTGGCTTGGATTAAATTAAGTAAAAAAAAGTACTTAAAAGTTTTTCATAATTGTAAGCGTTCTCAGGGGGGCCTGCGTTTCCCTGGGACCGCTTAGCTGCTCCTTCTGTTCGGCTCGCCACCGGGGGTTGAGTTGGAGAGTGCCCCGCGGTCACCCTGCTTAATTAATTTGATCCTAAGCTGGCCTTCGAAGACTCATGAAAATGAAGACGCGTTTGGTTGAAAGTTTGAAACAGAACTGAACTTTATTCTGGCTAACGCGCGCGCAGGCGCAGAGCGGGACTTCCGCCCTCTCACATAATAAAAAAATAAAAGTTAATCAAAATGAAATATGAGGTGGTGAGTAATTTAAATATGTCAAGTATCACATTAAAATACCATTTAAATTTTATGGTATCTATTTAGTGATGATTGGTTTATGTTTTATTTAATCTATCAGTTTTAATGCTCATCAAAGTTGATGTGATGTATTATATTATCCTGATGTATGTTTGACAGAGATCTACAGTATTATTGTATCATTTTCAGTACTTTAAATGTCAAGTTGATCCATGTATTGTGTAAGGAATACTGTTATCCAATATTTTGCACTTTGCACTTTAATAAAATAAAATATGGATATTATGTCAATTGAAATGCTAAGCCATCTGGTGTTGAAATTTGAAACTACACAGCCAATCACTTTTCTTGTTTCACCAACTAAATAATCAAAAATATAATTTTTGAATTCATAGTTTTCATTGTGTAGTAATGATTTTCAACACTAAGTGGCACAGCAATTCAATCAAACATAAGAGCTGCAGAACACATTAAAACTTACCTTTTTTTTCCATAAAGATTAAAACTGAAAGTCATGAACTGAATTCTTAACTAGCCTGAGGTAAATTTAAAGCGAAAAACTTTCGAAGGACAGCGAAAGCGGAAACAAATCAAAATAATGGTCTCCAAGACAGAGGAATGTCTTCATTGTTCTTAAGGCAGATAAGGATGCTGAATTTACATCTCTGCTAATTCTTCAGCAAAATTTTCATTCACCCTATTTTAACATTTAATTTTTTTTAGACTGGTCCATCTAAAAATATCACCCAGATCCAAAATACCATTAATTAAAAAATAATTTATAATTTTATCACACCACTTCTAACTCAAATTATCTTTTTATATTATTTTCTTAATTTATGAAACACCATCTGGTGAGTCAATTGGAGAATTCCATTAACAATAAGAATCCCATTGGAAATCAGTTGTCATCTGCAGTTCTCCTGTCTATTCACATACCATCACCTACATTCTTTAGAACTGCATCAAAGAATGGATTTGGGGTTATAGATTTGACCTAAAAAAATCCTTAATTCATGTTTATTTGAGAGCAAACTTGTTTACTAACTTGGAGAAAAGTTTGTTGTTGACTGGAATTGAATAACATGGTTTAATGCCTTTAATACCTACTTCAACAAGTAAACCTTGACATAGAGCTTTGTAATGAAGTAATTATTATTAAAATCATTTAAAATAAGCTTCATTTTCCACTAATGGTTGCCATTGAAAATTAAATGAATGTTTTTGTGATTTGCAAGCTTTATTATTAGAGTATTAAACAAGCAGTTTTGAACTTTTAATTGGGAGTGAGATTATGAAACTGATTTAATGTGATGAATTTAATCTTTATGGAATAATATTAAATTTGAGTGAGTTGTGGATACAGTGAACTCTCTGAAATTCCAAAAATACCTATAAACCCAAAAATATACAGCTGTAATAAACAATCATAATCTCTTAATCCTAACACCAGTCGGCGCCACAACAGTATCTGACCAGTAAAAAAAGGTGACTAATATGAACAAAAGTTGCAGATCTTAGATTTCAAATCTATAAAACATTTTTGATGGTAACAATGGTTAAGTAAATGTTTTTTGACTGCTTAAAGAGTGCTCTACAACATTCCAATTGGGACTTACACCTTATCTTTTACAGTTTAGAAGTTACAGAATGATCATGAACATGACCTTTAAGGTCAAAGACAAGGTCATCATTGGATAGGCGACTGATTAAAATTTCGGAAAATTCTGAAGAAAATTCTGCACATTTCTGCAGAATAGTTTACAGAAATATTTTTTATAGAATTAACTACGCTTGTAGAGTTTTGCAGAACATTTTTACTGGAGCAAAGATTTTCTTTTGAAGTGTAGTTCTATAAGTAAAAATTTCATTTTTTTCTTGTCAATGCAAAGGCTTGACATTGAGTTTAGCTTGTCTCTGATGGAGATAAATCTGAATACCTTTTCCTACATTTCAATTTATGCCACAATTGTTGGTATGTCAAAAATGATGTTGACAGCTTTCCAATATTTAAGAATTGGTGTTTCTGCCAAAGTATGGGTGTAAATTGATGGACAAAAATGGGTTACATTGTTGAGGTGGTTAGTGGCGGAAGCACCAAGAGGGAAGATTGAAATGATGAATGATGCAATTGTGGGAAGTGCTGATGGAAAAAAAAAAACCTTTAAGCTGTGATGGGAAATAAATTGATGCATGTTTTATACATTTGGGGTAAGGTTGTAAATTGCAAAGTTTAGTGTTATGGTGAATTATAGGTTTAAATGTTTGAAATTTTTGTGTGGGAAAAGTCAAGAAAAGGTTTTTTACTGGTGGTGGATGGAGAAATGAGGAATTAAATTGGATTTGAAAGAATTTTAAGGATTTTTAAAGAAAAAAAAATTGAATTTTTTAAATTTTTTTTTGTTATTTTTTTAAGCTTTATATAAAACTTTTTACAAAATTTTTTTATTTATAAAATTATTATTCACAGACCTCGGAGAAATGCATATTTGCATAAAAAATATTTTATGGCATAAAAAGGCGATTTTTGCTTAAAATGCAAAAATTGTTTAAAAAATAAATCTTATATAAAACATTTATAAAACATTTATATTGCATTAATTTATGGAATAACTTGCATAAAATGAGATATTAAAACATCATATAGTAGATGTATTAAAAACGGTTTGAGCTTTAAAAAAATTGTCTCAAAATCGCAAAAAAGTATCTTGTAAACATGTAACAAAAGTGTTTAATACACTATGTATTGTTGATTACAAATACTCTCATTTGTCAAATTTATTAAAATTTTTGATTTTAGTAATGAAATTACTAAATCCAAAATTTCAATTTTCCGTGATCAAAAATGATTAATTTGTTACCTACTTTAAACCAGGGAAAAAAATTATCATTATAATAATGTTTTTTGTTACATATTTATATTTGTGCATAAAAATCCAGACTCTAATCATTATTACTTACCTTTAATTATTTTTTATTTTAAGAAAAGTCAAACACTTTGCCTTTAAATTTTGATCTTCTGTGCATTATATTTCACATTTTGACTACCCCAAGATTAATTACCATCTTCATCTTTACATTTCAGTATTTTGAAAAACCGCCACTAGGCGCCACTGTATCAATGGCGTAGTACAGCAGCTGTCGCAAGCTGTCGGTCTCCGCACATCGGTCACAAGGAAAGAAATTTCACTTCAATGTGTTCGCAAATAGACGCTCCGCTGTTTTCTTGATTTAACATCATCTTCTGGACCTCGATTTAGGTAAGACCAAATTATTTCGGTCATAAAAGTAAAAAAAAATCTCGATTTTAATAAATGTCTAAAGTAAATTTTAGGCAACTTTTTACTTTTAAACTGTTTTAAATTGATGTTTCAATTTTCGTTTATAAAGTAGCTGCTTTGAAAGTTAGATTTATGTAAATGACATAGATTCGTTGTGAAACCAATGGAGTTTGAGATAACAGTTTTGTTTGTTGCTTTAAGGTGGTTTAGGGAAATTTAAAATTGAAATTAAGGGAAAGTGTTGTCTTGTTGTTGTTTTAGTCTTGTTGTGAAATTAGGATTTATTCATGTAAACAGACATTTAAGTCAATGTCGAAATGTATTTTTGATGTTGACAAGTGACGCTTTATAAGTTGACACAAAATTTACATATTCTGAAACGTTTTAGAAAAATTCAACTATGGAATTTCACATTAGCTTTTGTGAAAATGGAATTTAAAAAATTAATTTTGTGATACAGTAGAATATTTTATTAAAGTTTGGAAAAGTTAATTTTAGATGATAATGGTTATATTTGTTTATAAATCAACTCAAATTACCTGTCATTACGTAATTTTGTTCTTTCCACACAATCATTTATAAGTATTTTTAGTATTGACATTTTGAGAAAGTTGTTACATTGCTACAATGTTTTTTCTTTAAATATTGTTAAATTAAAGGAAGAAATTGGTTATTGGTAAAGATAAAAATTGATTTTTTTTTCTCTATAAAAAATACATTTATTTTTTGTATAGAAAATAATTGATTTTTATCTTTACCAATTTCTTCCTTTAATTTAACAATATTAAAAAAAAAAACAAAAAAAAACAATGTAGCAATGTAACAACTTTCTCAAAAATTAATGAAACGGAAGTAATTTTAAAATTACTTCCGTTTCATTAATTTGTCTACATGCGAAGCAATTAATAGACAATTCCTGTAATTGAACAATTTCTGTTTCTATTAACCTTTTACTGATTTTGTTTTAAAACGGTTGAATTTTATAATAAAATGGGAAATTCATTAAATAACTGTAAATATCTTAGCTTTAACAGTACTTTTTACTGTTAAAATAATGGATGTGTTCAATGTGTTTTGTTTTTGCTGCTTTTAGAGGATATAGGATACTGTTACAGTAGAACCTCGTTATAAGGGATCGAAAAATTTATTCGTTATAACGGGTTTTCGTTATATCGAGATAAATTAGTACACGATTTCGAACGAATTCGTTTTATGCGGGTTATCGTTGTAAGGGGTTCGTTATAACGCGGTTTGACTATAAATCATTTTACACAGCTGAAATTAAGATTTTCAAAGTGTCTTAAGTTGAAGCCATTTTTGAGACATTTGAGCAGCCTAAAAATAATTCACTGGACAAACAATTAGCATGTGTAAGGAATCAAATTCTACATTAAACCATCAAGAAAATACAGTACTATATTTAGACAGCGTTGACTTCGTAAAACTAATATTTAGTCTCACATCTGACTTGAAGCCAATTTTAAGCGATTGGATTTACAGTATAGGTGGGTTCGTTTATTATTTACACATGTGTAAAATCTAGTGCAAATAAGTGGTTTTGTGTAAATTTCTTATTTTTCTCGATCTAATCGTTAATCAATGCAAAGGATACAAGCAAAATGCAAAGTTGGATGAATCTCAAAGTTTGTTTTGAATTTGAAGTTTCTATTGGTAGAATATTACCTTGAAATTGGAATGTCAGCTTCAATTGTGAGTCACTTGATTGGTTTTGATACCTGGTTCATCCAAATTCCAAAAATGTTTTGGTCAATTCCTTTCTGGATTAGAAAGATGGACTTGACATTTGACTGCGTGCTTCATAAATCCAAAAGTAGCTACTCTGCTCTATCAGTGACTTCTGTCAAGAGTTTGTTGTTTGATGTTCACAAATCTCATGTAACAAGCAACAAAATAGAATATATAAAATATTTGCATGTCAGCAAGGAAATGTTTACAACAGTAAATTTAAATGATTTATTTCTAGTGTTTTTAGTTTCAGTGGTTTTATTACAATAGGATTCAAGTGTAGTAGAAAACAAATGTGATGAATGGATTTGGATTTACTACATAAGATTTAAACTTTTGTTAAGTCTTTTCCTGGTTTTTGAAACATTAAACTTTTGTTATTAAGTTACCTTTCTTTAAATCTCAACAAAAGTTGTAGAAATTATTGATAAACATTGAATGCATTTTCCATGAGGTTTCATGCTGTTAGTGAGTCATTTTGCTAATCCAATAACATAAAACACCATTGTTTTTAGGCTTTTTAATTTTACAGTGGATTTTGATAGAAAACCAGAAAATTATAAATAAATATTGTATAATAAATAAACAAAATCATAAAAGATTAACTTTTTCAACATTTTCTGTTCATAATGCAGTATAATGTCATATTTAAAGATTTCAACAAAAAATATTTTGGTGCCATGGTTACACTGGTATCAATTAGTATACCGGTATTTTTTAGTTCAGAAAAATATTTACTTTATAGGTGGCGCATAGTTTTCTTGTAAGAGCTCTGCAATTAAGGTTTGTATTGCAGTGAAAACAACAAATTAAACATTTCAAAATATCCTTTGTATTATAACTATAGTAACATTATAACTAAAATGCAATTTCATAAAAATTATAATAATCATTCTCAACAGTATTGCAGTGAAAACACCAAATATAGTTTGCTGGAAATTTAAGGGGCAAGTTTTCAGCGAATGGAATACTCACTAAAACATTTATTTTGCATTTAAAAAAAT
The DNA here is from genome assembly GCA_034695745.1 of Geophilus truncorum. NCBI lineage: Eukaryota > Metazoa > Arthropoda > Chilopoda > Geophilomorpha > Geophilidae > Geophilus > Geophilus truncorum. Next base: position 1,117 of record JAQFZP010002585.1, on the reverse strand, counting down.
ACATTCCTTACTGAAAAAGTTGATCATTTTAAATCATTTTCTAATCATTTTTTGATTATTTTGATCAAATTTTAATCATTTAATCATAAAAGTTCATTTTGTGATCAACTTACGATCAACTTTTTAAAAATTAATAAAATTTTGAAAAATGATTAAAAATTGTAAAACGACAAAATAATGCCAAATATGATTATTTTCTCGATTAAAACTATTGACCACAATACGAGTCATTTAATTTGCTAATTGTACAACTAATCTCAAATAATTTTTAAACTTGTGAAATAGAAGTAAATGCAACTTTTCAGTATCTATTGAGTCATAATTTATCATTATTCCATCATTTGAAAAGATGATCATAAGTTTATCACAAAATGGACTTTTATGACCAAAATTATGATCAAATGATCAAAAATGATCTAAAAAAAATTGAATTATACATACAAACTTTTCTTTCTCTTCTTGGACATTGAAGCAATTTACTTTTAAAGCATCTATTTGGTCCAAAATTTCCAATATTGGATTACCGGCTTTTGCATACAACGCACGTAGAATGTAGTTATAACATAAAAGATCCAACAAACTAAGTACACATTTGTCTGCTCGTTTCGCTTCATGGTCAAAACGGCCTCTTCTGGTCTTTCAAGGTCGATCGAAACGACCATTAACAAGTTGCTCGACAAGATTTCTTGAAGCTTGATATTTCCCACTTGATTAATATTTAGAGGAATTTTAATTTTAGATTTCTTGTTGTTGGAAAATTGGAATTTTGCTTTGATAATTGATCTGGAAGAAATGAAAGTCAGAGTGAATGAACTGACTTGGTAGGATGTTTAATCTACGGCAATGTACATTAGAACTTTTATTGATCTGCCAAACTTTAAGATATTTTGAAAGATGTTTTTAAAAAATTTTATCTTGCAATTCACATTTCAAGCGTGAATTTCTTTAATTGGGAAAATGTTGTTGTGTAGTTTGGCATTTCCTTTTGAGGGAAATAATGATCCCAAATTATCATTATTTTGGGGTATCATGGTCTGAATGTACAACTACAGTTCAAAAGTTTAGAAACTAGTTAATTTTTATTTTTGAAAAAGTCTAAATTCACAAAATGTGTATT
>JAQFZP010002584.1:0-13086 GCA_034695745.1 Geophilus truncorum | reverse complement strand
TCATTCGGTACAATGCGGTCACTAAGTTAGTTAGCGCATGCTCTATTTAGGGAACTACCCTCGTACCAATATAAAAGCAGCTCGGGGCTACACGGTACTTCTACGGTACTCGGGTAGTTCCCTAAATAGAGCATGCACTAACTATTACTAATAATAGGCTATTTTTACACCAATTACATCATTTTATCAACATTTTAAATATTTAACATAAAACTTCTAATTTCAGAAGAAGCCACTCAAAGATCAATAAACTTTGAAGTTGGTTAAACTCAGTTTTAAATACCCATCTATACCTTTTCCTTTTTATAAATATCATTTTGGATATATCATTTCAATATTTCTGGAAGCAATTCAAGAACATATTTGGATTTCAACATAAAAAAAAAAAAAAATCAGAGCCCCAAGTGCATCAGCTGTCTACATCTCAATAACAGATGGAGAAAGAAGATGAGTGACATGAATCCACTAGTTTGTATGATATGGAAACAGAAAGCCATACAAGGGTGGACTAAGAAGTTGAAAGGGAATTGAAATTGACATGTCAAAGAATGAAAGAAGTACAAAATAAGCAATAAAAAAGTGCATTAAAATGTAATTTTTTTTATTCAATTTTTTCTCATTTCCTGTGTGGTGATCTGGCAGCTGATTTCAATAGATTTTTATCTCTAAAACATGATCCAATAGAATGGCATCTGCATAAAAGATGACTTTAGAAAATTACAAACTTTGTGCATGAACAATCTCCCATAGCCTCAATTCTTTCAAAATTAATTACATTTTTCCATCCTTTTATCTTCCCAAATTAAGCCTTAAACACATTTTAATGTTTTCAGTACACAAAGCAATTGTGGCTCAATTCCGATTTAATTGATGCTTTTTCCTCCACTTTTTACCAATTTTTTCTCCTTAATTCTTAAAGTGGTGCTTCTTGGGTTTCCCACATGAAAAAAGTGCATTTTCATGATGCTACTCAAAGTAATTAAGTCATCAGTTTAAATTAGCTCATTTCAATAATGTTTGCCACATTTCTCATGTGTCAAACCCTGAAAACCTTATGGCAAACATTACCACATCCTTTAAATTACGACTTTTCAGCTGTTTACCTATGCTTCTGGTGGTTTAACTCACTTTTCATGGTTTTTTCCTCCTTCTTTTTCTCAATACTTGCAAAAGCAATAAAAAGGGACAAGTCTTGAGTAATGGCCCCTGTATAAAACCCAACTGAACAAGACATTAATATAAAATCAAGAGTGCAAGAACACTTTTAAGTCTGAATTACACTTCCAACACTTTGCTTCCACCACTACTAGTCCTTTATAATCGTCCATCAAATGCTCGAAAGTTGAAGTTAAACTGTGCCAAAGTCAGCTTTGTAAACTTTCCACCAGGTGAAGGCATCAACACTTACAAGTTAACCCCATGATATTTTAACTTACAGTACTACTTAGAATTTATCCTCTATCTACTATACTTTTGTATGTCTTTCTTACTCTAAATCAACTATTATTAATTTCATTTGCAATTTTTGACAAGAAATAATTAAATCAAATTTGTTAATTTGTGTATCTATCAAGTAGCTCCATCTTTCCTCTATACAAATAGCACTAAACTTTTATTTATACTGTATATATAAAAAATAACTTGCAAAAAAACCCTCCTGATTTAAGGGTAATGAAATTGCACAAAATTTATACAAAACAATTGTCATACTAAATCATATTATTTACTAAAATTATTTTTGTCAGATTTTTCTACAATCAAGTAATAGAAACACTCTAAGCCGTAAATCGAAACTTATCCATATTTATAGTAAAAACCGTTATAGCAAAAAGCCGTATAAAAAGCGGCCATATATTGAGGTATGAGTGTATTATCTCTTTTTGAAGATAACCACATATCCAGTGATCAAAACACCGAACGCCACATTCAATACCATTTTCTAACATACATCACTATGATCAAACATTGCCAGCATATACCCTAAATCCACTAAATCCAGATAATGGATATCACAAACCAAATATTTATTACCCAAAGCCAAACCTTCAAATTCAATTTCAACTTAACTCTTATCTTATTATCTGAACCTGATTCATTCACCAAGAACCACCTTTTTCTCCTCTCCATTCCTTCCCTTCCCTTCCCTTCACCCATTTTTTCTTTTATCTCTTGGCTGCTACTGATAGCCACCACCAACAGTTCTTCTTTCCCAGAGCAAACTTGTGAAGCTAAGAGCCTCAAACAGGAGGAGCAGCTCCTTGTGCAATCTCACACACACATTTCCCCATCCGTCGTTATCAAAATCCTTCTCTCCTTTGCAGAAAAAGGGGTTTATGAGCTCCTTACAAGAGTTCTTCCCTCTTTTGCTTATCCACAAACTGCGCGCGACTTCCATCGCAAACTTTTACTCCTTAACCTCTCTCAACATGTTTTAACTGAGAGAGATCTTAAAAGTGCAGTAAAATACGTCTTAGCTTCTTCTGAATCGAATAACTCAGGTCACGTGATAATGGCCTGAGTAAAAGTGTCTCGAAATTTATAAATGGATAAATGTGCTTAAATCTTAACAAAATTATTCTAAAGAGCAAAGTTCAAAATGTTGGGATCTTCATGTTAATCATCGATGCTCGCTAAAAAAAATTTCAGAACTAAATTCTTCATTTATTTAAAACATTAAAATTTACAAGTCATTGTATGGTTGAATTCCTTGCTTAAAATCAAATCAGAATTGCAAAAGCTTTTGAAAATTTCACAGCCCATTACCTTTGTGTACATCAACGACTTCGAGGTTGTCTGTTAATGTTTGATGAAATAATGAAGGCAATGTTTACAGATTGATAAGCAATTTTACACTGCTTTAAATCAATGGCTGACATTTTTACTTACCCACTGACCTTATTCTTGCCTTACTGGCATTTGCCCAAGAAACAACTCCCTTGATGAGAAAAGCATTGTTAATGCCACCTCACATTTAGGCGCCGCCAACATCACAGACATTGGAACATCATTTAACCTAATTTGCATGTGGGTGGTTTATGTAGTAGCACTCGCATACTTTCTTGAGAGAATTATTTGCTTAAACAGGATTTACCCTGGGAGTTGTTAGATACCTGAGAATTAATGAACAAAGAAATTATTCCAGCACTCGTGGTTTCTCTCTCAAGACTTATCTCCCCATAGGTTTGGACCACTTAATTACGTGCACAACTTTCAACATTGCTGAATCACCAGACCACATCTTGTATCTTATTATAATTTAATTTAATTTATAGTGATTAATAAACTAACCAATAACATCACCGTTCGTAAATTAATTGCACCAATGGACAAGGATTTGGAGATACCGTAGTAAGTGTTAAGATCTTGTAGTCAAACAACTTCTTTGCAGAAGTTGTGTTAATCATCGGTAATTCAGTGATAAAATGCTCGCCATTGAAAAAAATAAATGTTTTGTAATGTGTTTAACATCGAATAAAAATATAGGCAATATACTGCACCAATGGTTAAGAATTTAGAGATAGTAACACTTTAATTTCTTCTTTTTCAAAAAGATAGTTTCTAGGAATAAGTGACTTCTTTATAATCCCTTTTCACCTGTGACCTATTTGAGTATTAAGGCAAGTTGAAAAGACAAAAAAGTGACCCCAAGGGTCTGTTATCGAAAAAAAGTCTTATTTGAAAAAGTCACTTTTTAAAAAAAAAATGACGCAAAAAAACGAAACTTTCTGTTCTGAAAAGTCAAAGAAGACAAAAAAAAAGAAAATGTGACTTATCGTCCTCGAGATTGAACGCACCTAGTGTCAAAATCTGGCACTCAAGCAACTCCTTTGCAGAAGTTGCGTGTTAATCATCGGTAATTCAGTGATCGAATGCTCGCCATCGAAAAAAATAAATGTCTTGCAGTAAAGTCTAATAATTCTTAACATCGAATAAAAACGTAGCCAATCAGCCATGATCTACCGTGAGCAGCATGACCAAACAGCCAATTGTCCTTTTCCTCCGAGTTACCCATCAATCACGAGTGAAAACTGCATCCATCATTCAAAACGGAAAAACTCATCGTTTTAAAACCTTATTCGAGAAAACTTGCACCGCACTGCAAACGCATAAAAATATCACGTCCCATTTTTGCAAGTCAAATCGAATGTTTGCTCGAATCTATTTACATAACAAACAGCTGTAATCGCATTGGCTCGTCATTGCTGCAAATCCGCATCTTGTGCCTGACAATTTACATCAGTGCAATTTAACACTTGACATTTACAGCCCACCAAACCGACGCTGTTTGCCCGCTTAAATCATAGGAACTAATCAACATTTATTAGGCCTACTCGCCTCATCCATATTTCCAGCATGTTTTGCATCGCTCGCACCACTCGTAAACAGCTCTCTCAAATCCCACCTCAGTCACACTTTGACAGTTGCCATGACGACAGTGCTTTCCGGTTAAGAATCACGAACATCGCCACTGTGCACATCGATCGAAAACTGTAACTGGAGACTCGATGCACCGCAAGAAAAAAGCCAAGTGAAGAAAGGGAGAGGAAAGTCATTACTAGAACGAAGACCAAAGAATGTTATTAAGCGATCGAGAGTTTTCGAACGCGGGGGTAACCGTTATAATTATATAGTTTGTTATATTAATGTTTTGTGACAGGTCGCGTATGACTATAGAGGTCGCTGATAAAAATTATAAAGTGTGTTTATTGTTGTTTATTTTCTCCGAGGTCCATGTTAAAGCTGGGTGTGTGATTGGGCAAGATCTTGATCCATGTGTAAACAACTTTGTCGAGTTAATATTGAGTTAGTGGCATATTTTGTTGCATCTAAACCTAATTGAGTCGTTAACGTCAATTTAAATTGCTTATCTGCTCAATAAATTGCAAACTTAAATGATTTTAATCAAATTTTACTAAACCGGAAATAAATTACGGACAATCGATAAACAAATATTAATAGTCACTACACTACACTACACTACACCCAACGCAACTCCCACTCGCACTTAGCAATCATAATTATTGGTTAACCAACATTTCAACGTGAGCTTTTAAATCAGTTTAATCAGTAGATTAAAATAAAAATAAATAAAAATAAAAACACAAGTGAAAACTTGGTCTAATTAAATTGTGCAACTGCAACAGTAAAACAATCAAATTGTCATTATTAATAAACAACAATATAAGTAAACCACTGTTGCACTAATAATAATGCAGTTACAGCAGTAAAAATTTATCATTCCAACAATATCATATTGATATATTTCCCATATAACAATGTGTGTCATCAGAACAATAGGTTGCAAAGTATTTTTCACATTGATTCAACAATTACTACTCATTGTTTGATATTGTTTCAATAATTACCACTTATTGGTGTTCAAAAATAATATTTCGTTGGTTAATTGATAAAACAATTGGTGAAATAAATGTATACAATGTGATCTTGATGCAAAAATGTTTAACAATGTTACATGTCATACATTACATCAATGATCACATTGTTACAAAAATCATCCATTGCAAAATAAATTTGAAACCTATTTTAACATAGATACATATTGTTGCATGAATAATCACCCATATATTATAATATCTACTATGAAAAAAATAAAAATAAAAACCATTTCAGTTTTATTGACTCCAAGATGGCAGCCAAAATTCCCAGGTATGGCAATGTCCTGCTTTTAGTAGTAAAGTAATAAAAAAATTCCTTTCTCTCAATGGTATCATTTTTGGTCAGCCAATGGGTTAAATGCGGTGTCCATTTCTATCAGTTTACTCCACTTGTTGAAACGCTACCGTTATTTGTTATCATTTGTACAGGCAGAGTAAATTGGGTATAAAATAGGCGCTGGGAGTGGTTTTATTAGGTTAAACTTGCACCCAATTTGCCCATAATACTTGTTATGATAGTAATAACACGTGTGCAAATGGAATAAATGGTTATAAATGGCGGCCGGGCTTCGAATCCATCCATTCCCTTCGTTCGCTCCGTAGATAGATGCCCAGAGACAACATAAAAATGAGAAATGTATGCATGAGCACTTTAAATTCGTAAATACTTAATGCGCGTTTGATAGAGAGGGTTATGGGTTTGTGTTTATGCAAATGAAGATCGAGAAATTTATCAGGAAATTTTCTTGTAGCTCGATGGGTTTCGTTTTGGTTTTGGTTTTAGTATTTGGTGGATTGTGATTGGATTTTTTGTGGAATTTTTCATTTTATTCCTATGGGGTTTACTTTTTCTCAATTCACTTTTGCAGTTTGAGCTGTTTTGAGTGCACTTTTCAGTGTTTCCGTGATACGTGAGGCTTTGAAATTGATTTTCAACTGTTTTCAGTGGTTGTAGAGTTTTAAAATTTTTATTATTTTTATTGATTGGGTTTATAGAATGGTTCACATTTTTCCAGATTTTTTACTGTTTTGAAATTTTAGTTGTCAGAGTTTTTAACATTTTTGTCATTTTTAGTAAATCTTGTTAGTTTTGTATTATTATTATTATTATTAAAACTTTGGTATTAGTTTTTAAAATTTATTCCAACATTTTGGTATTTTTAATAAATATCCAAAACTTTTCCACTTTTTTCAGCATTTTCCAATTAATTTTCTTCATTTTGCAACACTTTTTTTTTCATCATCACAATTTTTCTATTATTTTCCACAAAATTCTTTCCTAACAATTATTTCAACAATGCAAAATATTCCGTGATAACAAATTTCATAGCTGCAACAATAACTTATTATTGTTTCCAATACTACCTCAATTTCAACATTTCCCACAATTCCTTTCAAAAATCCACAATTTCCACAATTTTCCACCAAATCCCATTTCCCACTTTATTAAATCCCCAAAACCAAAAACCCAAAATCCACACATCCAAAACACACCCAAACTGTCCCACTTCCCATCACATCCCATCACCAACTCCAATAATTTTGTCGCCCCTCATTTCCATAATCCAATGTTAAAATAAAAAATCCTTTCCTTAGTCACGCATTTCCAATACACAGTACAGCTACAAGAGTAAACAGCTGAGTCAGAGCATTTAATCTAAAAAGTGACGGCGGTTTGGCGCATCATCACTTCGGCGTCGAACGACACAGACGCGGCGATCGAAAACTGAAAGTGACGGTGAAATGGGAAGTGGCAGTCGAGTGGTCAGCGAGGAATGCGGTGGCCTGTATCTATTTAATTGCTCCACTGACCAGTTTGGGGTTCAAACGTGTGGAAATTGTGTGTGTGAAGTCATTGCAGCGGCACTAATTTAATAAATATGTTTGCAACTAACTCATTCATCTTTGACGGTGTGTTGTTGGCGTTAAACAGACCTGGTGGCTTCACTGCGCGACTTCTATTTTTAGCTTTTGTAAAAATCGAAAAAGAATTTCTTAGAAGAAGGAAAAAAAATGAAAAAATTACTCAGCCGTGCATTTTCTAATTTATCTTATTTGCACGAGCAATTTGGAGTCGGAAAGGAAAAAAAATATTGACACGTTTGCACTTTAAAGGTGAGATTCTGGCCTTTGGGTATCCATTTTTTAAAATTTGACATGTAAGTGACTTGTTTTTTATTTTCATTTTTTTAAATTTATTAAATTTTAAATTCTGGTTAATTTTTAAGTTTTTTGAATTTTTGATGTTTTAGCAACCATTTCGGATTTTTTTTTTTTTTTTTTTTTTTTTTTTTAATGAAATTTTGATTTATGTTGATAATAAAATCCAAGATTTTATGAATAAAAATTTAATTTCCATTTTGTTTTTGTTTTTAACATGTAATCTTGCAATTTTGACAGCCATCTTGATTTCATTATAATTTGAGAGCCATTTTGTATTTTCTTCTAATATCTAAACCAAATTTGGCAGCCATTTTATTATTTTTGTTTTTTAATTTCTGATATAGTGTTGGCAGTTATTTTAATTTTTTAATAATTTGGCAGCCATTTTTTGAAATTTTGAAGTTTTAGCTACCATTTTGGTTTTTTAATTTCTAATACAGTTTTGGCAGCCATTTTTATTTTTTTTAAATTTAGAAGCCATATTTGATTATATTTTTCCACTTGCCACATTAAACCTTCAAATCTACACCCATTTTGTAATTTTAAACTTTTAACATCCATTTTTCATATCTCCAAAGCTCTAATATCCACTGTACTTTTTATTCTAATTCCACCCCTATACTGTCATTTCTCACTTTAATTAAATTTCCCAATTTCCACCTCTCACCAAATATCAACATCTTTTCCTTCCATCTCTTCCACAATCCCATCACATGACCCACCTGCAATCCTAACCCCAACCCTTAATGAATAATCCCATCCAAACACCAAACACAAACTCCATCCTAATATCAATAAATCTCCACCCGACACCTGGTGACAAAACCCATACATCATCCCCGTCACAAAACAACCGCTTATTATGCTAACGACGCACGACGTTCCTACTGCGCGCCACCGACATCGTTCTCTGCGGTCTTCAGAAACGACGCCGGAGTCCATTGCACTCTAATTGAACCAACTGGGTATCCATTAGAGCAAACAAAACAAACCCGGAAATGGGGCTCGCAATTAGCCCAGGTGCATTTCTCGATCAATTTATTAGCAAACAGCGCCCCCACTCGTCACACCTCGCGGCACGACCACACCCCTTTAATGAAACCCAATTATTTTAAATATTGCCTACATTTTTCTACTGACCAACTGGTGATGACCTTGCATTAAACGCCATCTGTCTATGATCTATCAACAATTTTTCGGCTTCGTCTTGTTTTTGCACGCCGAGTTCTCTTCTCGCACTTCCGCTCTAAATTGATTAAAACCGTCGCACGTCTGTGCGCTGCGGATGAAGCGGGTAAACAGTCGGGATCGTAAATGGTAAAGAGTCGTAAGGGAGCGAAAGAAGGGAGAAAAAACAACACACGGCTAAACTAGCGCGAGTGGAATCCTCGTTTTACTCGCAAATTCGATTCAATTGTGAAATGCACTCGTTCGATTTGCATTGAATAAAGATAGGAGTGCGACACTCGGTGTGTAAACATGCTGCTTTGATTTTAGCCATCAAATTAGTTGAGGTTTTTGATGTTTGATGCTAGAAGGTTCCTTATGGTCTTTGCAAGAATGAGATAAAAAAATTGATTCTTTTTTGATGTATTTTAAAATTGTGTATTTTTCATAATTTTGTTGTTATTTGTGAATGTGAGATTTGTTAATACAGTAGTGAAGTTGCGGCCATGATTGTCCTTATTTGTTGCAGACATTTCAGTCATTACCACTTTGCACAAAAATGTGACATTAGTCAAAATAATATGTTTTAACTAACCGTGTTATTTAATGTCATTATATGACAGATCTTAAATTTCATTTTTCCTTCCCTTACTCAAAATAATAATTTAGTTCCAAAATTAGCCACATTGACTCACACATGACAAGCCAAAACAAATATAATTATTATTTTACATTAACAGTTCTTTTAAAATGCCTTATGCCCCTCATGTAAAAATTCAAATCCTGCCACCATGTGACAAAAAGTAATACCAAAATCTCTTAAAGTAACATTTTAAATTACAAACCATATAGCTGTAAAATAAACTGCTTTTAACTGAAATCTCATTCCAAGTAAAATTGTTTACCTTCCAATTTTTCCATCAAGAAATTATTATTTACCAACTGTTTCCATAGAAACAATTTTTTTTCTTACAAAACTTCAACATAAAAATTATTGCTGACACCAGTTGCTGATATGCAGCATTGGTTGCAGCGGTCAATGCAACTTGCACCGAGTCGTCGACCGGTCGATCAAAGCATATTGCAAATTCCGATCGAAACTCCGAATCTTTACATTGCAATGTACCTTTTCCATATGTAGCATTTCCACCACACAAAATATCCATTTGAATAAATACATCCAGTAAATAGAATTTATTCACAAACACTAACGGAAAAACACATCGACATACAGCGCCACCTATAAACGAAACTAAAACTAAACAGTCCACAATTTAATAATTCTATCAAAATCTAGATTTAAGTTCAATTTGTTCACAAATTTGTTTCAAACTTCCATCAGAATCAGAGATTGGTTTTGTTTGAAGAATCGTTGCTTTTAGAAGACTTTGCAATGAATTTCTACAGCTGACAATGAGAGTTAAAACAACAGTGCTCTTTCAATTGAATGAGGTCACCTAAAGAGGGAGCGACTCTTTTAATTAACCAAACTTGACTTTAAAACTCAGCTTTCGGCTTCTTTGCAAAAAAAAAAAAAAAAAAAAAAAACTTTTCCGCGTCATTTGCTGATCAAAATGATCTCGCAAGCAAGCAACTTGTGTAAAGTCAATGGACTGAAAAACGAGATGAATTTTTCCTTGAAAAAGGGAAGGAAAAAAGAGGAATTGTAGGCGACACCAGCTGCGTCGAATAGTAAGTGGAGTGGAAAGTTGTTTCTCGTCAATGACAAATCAAAGGATTTAAGTAATGCCAATTAATCTCGGCTTGGGAGTTTGGTTATGGAGAAATGGGGCTTGGTCTGAGTGCTAATTAAGCTTCCATTTGCCCAATACTTTAGACTGTAATCCTGAGACGTTGTGGTATTGCGAAATGCTTGTTTACTATCAGATTAAAGTAAACTTGCAGAGAAAATAATGTCAACAAATAATTTTAACAACAACAAAGATTAATCACTAATATTAGTTTATATAATACTTATAAATCAAGCAACAATTATTTTTGCTGTTTAATTCTTGAAAAAAGCTGTTTTCATCTAAAAATTGCATTCTGGGAACTATTCGTAAACATAACTGCCCCTTGCAGCATGACTTGCCTGCAACGTTTCAATTCAAAATCTCAAAATGCAATTTCACAATATTTTGTACTAAATTTTAACAATCTAAAAATTATATTACTGTCGTTTAATGCAAAGCCAGTTAAGGCAATTTACTTTGTTTCTATTTATCATTTACCAATTATTAATTAAAACTTTTTTTTCCCAAAATGCTTCAACAAACAGTTCTAGCTTTTAGTGTTTGCCATGTAAACAAACCTACACAGTTTCACTAAAATCAATACCCATTTGAAAATATTTAATTGAATTTCCAAATAGTAAATATAAACAGAAAATAATAAATAAATATTAAATTCCACTTCTTTGCAATTCAAACAACTTGTCATTTCAAGTAATAACTAATTCAAAAGCCAAACTTAAATTTTGAATTTCACATGTATTTTCAATTTAATACAAAGCTCCTTTAAGTAAACCAGCAGCCATACTGAAGCCCTTTTTCACATTTCAGACATGTTTCTCTCTCCTTCCAACTCCCACAGCCAACATTTTGACAAAACACCCACTTGTCAATCTTTAAAGATTGCCTATAATGTAATCTGGGACAAATTACTGCTCTTTTGCTGGACTTTAGTACAGATAAGCTGCATGACTGGAGCCATTGAATGCCAACTTAGCTTTTCTACTCATCCATCACATTCTTACTCAACTACCTCTGCTGATATTGAAGCAGAAAATCTCACAAGGAGGATCGAAGACAGGAATAGAAAAGAAAAGAGAAAAAATTCCACTTGCAACACCCATGTGTGTATGCAATTCACTCATGTAACATGGAATCCATTTATTGGCATTCCAACAATGGTGCTTTCTTTCATTCATGCTCATTTTCTGTGTTCATGTAGAGTCACTCATTACCAGGGGTTTACCTCAACTGGCCACAGTTGGATGTGTGGAATTGGCAGGTGGCAAACTGCCAATCAATTGTATGCTAGTTTGGGTTGAGTGACACCAAGGACTTTGCATTTCCTAGAGTAACATTTTCTAAGATTAATTGACCTAAATTAATTTTTAAAACTAAATCAACCCATTATAAATATTATTTTAGTATAATAAAATAATTTTTTAATTTGTTAAATTTTATCATTTCACTAAATCTACGAGTTTGTGTATCTACAAATTGCATTTTGAAAACTGCCAAGAAAACTAGCTGCCCCTTGTAGCATGAATTGTCTGCCATGCATTGCAGTCAATTCATGCTTTAAGGGGCAGCTTTAGTTCTACTCACTACACATCCAATATTTAGTCTTAATTTTTTTTAAAAGCACATTAAAAAATAAATACAGCTTTTATCCCTACTCTGATCTCTTTTGATATATAATAATTATCTTAACCCCACTGCTTGGAATTTGACAATTAAATTAGTGTACAAAAGGTGTCAAAAAGTGTAAAACTAATCGAATAGTACCAAAAAAATGTTAATTTCATGAGCTAATAATCTGGTAGTAAAACTAATAATACACCGTTACTGCATTCGAATACCGTACAACAAAAATAAGAGCAAAATTTGTCAAAAAATAGAGTTAAAGACAGTTTAGATTTCCACAGGCCTGAAACCCAGAATCATAACTCTCTAATAATTTAAAAATTATATTATATAATCCACTCTTTAGATTTCTCCCAGCCATTTTTTTAATTTAAAATCCTTGCCTATCTGTAATTAAGATGGCGTGCTTGAACTCCCATCCCTTGAGACGCTCAAAATCCAGACACGAACCAGATGACCCCCACGGTGCACCTACGCCTTAATTACTCCCAAATTAAATGGTAAATGGATCGCAGGCATCGGACAAATGGAGTTTTCTTCACACGAGATGGGATTCGGCTGTAAAAATGCCCCTCGCCCATTACCCTCATTATCTTCGCAAGCAAGGTAAATTAAGTCCACCAGATTCTGTTTGCCATGCACTAAATGAATTTTTATCCCGCGATAAAACGGAGAAACAAACTTGTTACTGCAATACGCGTATTAGATTAGACTCGAAATGCAACACAGCTGAGATTGAATTTAATTAATTTCGACGCTAGGTGGGGTTTTGCGTCATTTTAATCTTGGGGTTTTTCAGGTTCTGGTTTTTGTTGGGTTAAAATTTACTGAAGGTTGGGAAATGAAGTAGGGATTAGTTTTTGTAAGAAAAAGTGGCAGAATAAAAACACAACAATAAAAAATGAAACCTGAGAAATGATATAATCACTACGTTATGTAGGCACATGTAAACGTAGTAAATATAAACAGTAAAAGCCAACAATAAA
>JAQFZP010002583.1:0-13089 GCA_034695745.1 Geophilus truncorum | reverse complement strand
AAAAAGAAATCGATTCCAACCCACAAACAGTTTTATCGTTCTCATGACGATGAAGAGGATGATACAACAACAGCATCAATTCATTCAGAATCTGAAGAAGAGGTTGAGGCAAAAGAAGAAGTGAAAGTGCCTAAAGTTGTAAGCGTGTGCGGCCCGCGGACGCACATTGTTGTACTTGAGCATTGTTGAGTTACTCGAATAAATATGATTGAGCTGTCAAGACGTGTATTTTATTGATCCTCGGAAATTAGGCCTGCGCGATTCCAGGAAATACGACCACAAGTGACCAGGGGCACTTAGCCAACCCATCCCCTGGTGGCGAGCCACGCAGAATATGGTCTAGACGGTGCACGGGGTTTAGCCCACCCTAAGCACACGTTTATATGGCGAGCCTTGGCTAAGGAACACTTAGGGCTAAGGGCCTGCATCTCACGAGAAGTACAAAATGCGTAGATATGATTCACTAATTTGACGAAATTTCACTGAGCTAAGACCTGGCAGAAATTTTGCTTAAAATTCGATCAATTTGCCTAGAAATAAGTGTTCTTGGGAAATTAGGACTAAAGCGAGTTAACCCTTTTTGCCATTCCAAATCACAACAATTGATTTGTGAATGTGAGCTTCGAGTGCGTCATAGCTTAACAATATTGCACACGTGACTTTCCTGTGATGCAATAATCGAAGAGAACACCAGGCATTGTAACGAGAGCTACTCACGTGCATTCTGAGAAGCAAAAAGTGAGAATTGCAGTGGTTTTCAAGCAGCGAGCACCTGTCTCCTTGATCTTTCAACATGACTAGGCCTATCCAAGTGAAAACTACTTTGAAACCAAGCAATCCACCCACGCAGACTGGTATTAGTACTCCAGCCATCCCCACCGAGAGTAGCAAGACGGCATCGGCCGCCTAGAGAGTCCAAGAAGCAAGAGAATTACACGATTGAGGTTGGTTTTGTCCCTGCGCCGTTCGAAAATGGCGACGGCAAGGCCTAGTTCCTCCGATGACGATGATGGTGTCCCGCGAGGAGATTTCTTTGATAAAGATAATTTGGATACTGAGTTGGACAATATTGCTGACGATTTTGCGAAGATTCCTACAACTTCGGGTGGTTTGAAGGATGAAACAACTAAACCTAACCCCTTTGCCTTCCACGGATTTGAAAAGAAGCAGAAGCACGCTGAGTACGTAACAATACAAGACTTTGATACATTAAGAGACCAGTTGCTTTCAACAATGGCCTACGCCACCGACAAGATGGCCGATATGAATCGGCAGTTTGTTATCGACAACGTCCATCACCTGCAGACTGTGATGGATAGTACCAGAAGAACACAAGAAGACTCAATGAATTCCATGCGACAACAGATGGACAATTCATTTGATACGAAGTTACGAAATATTATTGACGCGATTACCACACGACAAGATAGTTCCGAGGCTAACGTTAATAAACTGATACGACTGGTGACAACTACCACACCACCACCAACGAGTGCAACTAACCAGGGACTGAATACAGGAGTCCATGATGTGAACGACTCCGGCATTGACTTTACCACACGAAGTTCGAACCCACAAACCGTGAGTTTTAGCAATAACGATATTCTCAATCCTCGTAATAGTACTCCACTAACTGAGAGGTACGATGCGAATACGATGCAACCAGCGATGCAGCACCTCTTAGAGAGGGTTGCGTCTAGACTTTCCTTGGATGAAGAGTCAAGTCACGACTCTTTATGGAAACAAATCACCACCTCTGATGGATCGTTTTTGCCCTCCGCGGAGCAAAGAAAACTCGCGAAGGAAGTGAAGTCAGTTGTCAGTCGCTTCGACGGACAGAAATACGAGCTTGCCCTGCTATTTATTAGGGCATTAGGAGCACAATTAAAGCCCAATGCATATACAACTCAATTGCGACTTTATATTGTTTCTACAGTTCTATCAGGTTCTGCTCTTACATGGTTCCTAGAGAAGAACTTTACGTCTTACGAGCAATTTGTGAAGGAATTTCTCCATCGCTGGACAATTTCCGAGGCAACGGCATTGAACTTACTGGAAGTCAGACAACACGTCCCAGGCGAACCAGTCGTAGCGTTCTTCGAAGCGATCAATTCACTGCATAACCAAGCACGTGCATCGAGAACTTCGAGAGAACGATTAGAATTTGCATTTGCCAAGACGTCAGTGGCAATTAGACACGCCATTTTAACGTTGAATATTAATACGATGGACGAGGCTCTCGTCTCCGGAGATGCGATTGAACGGAAGGCCAGACTGTATGCACTGAGCAACACATTGGCAACTTCTAGCCCTGCCGCACCCCCAATGGAACCAAGCCCTCCACGTGGACGAAGTGATAATAAGGGATATTATAGTCAACGATATAATAAAACTGGTGACTCGCAGCAAAGCAATAGTCAGCAGCAAGGATCCCCGGTCCAGACGAATACTGCACCCCAGCAGTCAACGACCCCGCGAGCTGATAAACCCCCACTGCTTCAGATAACCCAAGCTGGAACTGTGGAGAGTCCCGCCACTCAATTGAGTCCGACGTCACCTCTTTTTACACAGACGGACCAGACGCAACCGCGTCCTCCACGAGGTCCCTTTACCTGTTGGAATTGCGGAGAAGTTGGCCACCCTGTTGTTAGATGTCGCCAACCCATACAACCGCGATACCGATACTTACTCGAGGACCAGGGAAACGAGTCGCGCTTCCGTACCCAATAAGCACTGGGTATTGGAAGCACCAAACGAATCAAACGACGGTGCTTAACATTTCTGAGAAATGTTTCGATATAATTAAATGCGAAAGTGAAGAGGCAATTAAGAAATTGGTCGATTATGAACCGATGGTCAGACTTGACATGTATGGGTATAAAGGCCTGGCCCTATTAGATACTGGTGCTTCAGCATCTTTCATATCACTCATGTTTCACGAACGAATTATCATGCCCCACGGAAAAGTTTTAGCCTCACGCGAAACTGTACACACAGCATCGAGTACTACACAGGTTCTTTTTGCTGTCGAAGTAGAATTAGTATTTCACAAGTCTGATAGCAATCATGTATTTCGTGTACTTGATGCCCGTAACAATTTAGTAATACTAGGAAGAGATTTTCTCATTAAACACGGCATTGCTATCGACATTAAAGAAAATGTTTGGATAACTAATGGAGAATCGCATAAATTTGAAACTTTTGATACTTTGATGGCCAACAGTATCCTATTTACCGGTGACTTACTGGGAATTGAATCTACAATACCAAAGGATCGGACTGATGCCATTCAGGCCGTCCAAGCATTTATGATGCAAACTGAAGAGACATCGACGAGAGAAACGGAAGTAGTCCATGAGGATGACTCAACACACGTTGAAATACCGAAGGATGAAGAAACGGAAATTGATCACGAAGATGACATAATTCCAATTACAATACCAAAGGACAGGAAAACACGGAAAATGTCGTGGGATTGCTTCACAACACTCACCGATGGTTCAAATAGAATATTCCACGAGTCCCCACAACCTAGGATTATAACCAGAGTTACTATCAATGGCACTGAGACGCACGCACTTCTGGACCCTGGAACAGCCGTATCGATCGTTGCAGTCGCTTTCTTTAGGGTTGCACTACACAATTTAAAACATTACCTGTATAGAGAAGCTTTAGAGTTTAACCAGTACATTACAAGGCCTGTCTTGTACGTAGTGGACGCTGAGACTACCCATTACAAGGACCGATGCCTGCAAACTTTTCGAGTCGTTGCAGGGTCAACTTACACTGTGATATTGGGAGAAGATTTTATTCGTAAAACACGTCTAACAATTAAAGAGAACCCTCGACAATTGATAGACAGTAGAGGTGGTACACATCCGGTCAACACCTCGGACAAGAACCTAGTCGAAAAATTGAAACAGCAGGCATTTACTGTAGAAGTTAAGCCAAACGAGAAGTTGCCCATTCCAAGCTGGTTCAAAGGAACCGTAGGTGACATAACTTGGGAACAAGCTATTCAGTTGTCAGAAGTCTTAGAAAAACACCACGAATTATTTGGCGATGTCCCAGGAAAAGTGACATGCGTCAAACACAAAATTGAATTGAAACCTGATGCGAAGCCTGTGTATATATGGCCACGACCCGTTAATAAGGCAAAGAAGGAAGTCGTCGAGATGAATCTTAAACAACTGCTTGAATGGGGATTCGCGAGACCTAGCACCAGTCAATGGGCGTGCGCGGTCCACATAGTCCTCAAGAAAGATGGATCTTGGAGATTGGTCACCGACTATAGGCCGGTAAATGCCCAGACAGTCCCTAACAGGCGTCCGATCCCGAATATAGAAATGATCTTCAATTGGATCGGTACTGCTCACTACTTTTCGCTTTTGGACTGGCTCTGCGGCTACTGGCAGATCCAGATGGATGAAAAATCAATTCCAATCACCGCTATTAACACACATTTGGGCCAATTGGAATTCACGAGGATGCAATTTGGACTCGTCGGAGCTGGATTTACGTTCCAGCAAGCAGCGGAAGAAATATTAAAGGATTTGATATACAAGTGTGTTTTTGCATACGTCGATGATGATCCTGTGTATTCAATAACATGGGATGACCACTTACAACATCTAGATCTTGTGTTCCAACACTTGTTTGACGCAGGAGTAAGATTGAAATCTAAGAAATGCGAACTTGCCTTTTGGGAAATTAAACTCCTAGGACACATTGTTTCACATGGAAAAGTGAAACCAGATCCAATGAAAGTACGGGCGATTCATTTATTCCCTGTCCCATCTACGGACAAGGAAGTAAGAAGATTTCTCGGACTCGTAGGCTACTATAGGCCATTTCTTCCAGAATTGGCAAAATTAGCTTCACCGCTCACCGCGCTAATAAAGGACGGAGTGACGTTTCACTGGACAGATGCGATGCAAGCTGCATTCGAGGATATCAGAGACATGTTGACTGAAGCTACAATGAGAGCAACCCCAGACTGGGACAAGTTTTTCATTATCCAAACAGATGCTAGCTATCACGGCCTTGGAGCCGTATTGATGCAAGAAAAAGAACCAAGAAAGCGAATACCAATCGCTTGGGCCTCCAGACAGATCACAGACGCGGAGAGAAATTATTCTGTGACCCATTTAGAAGCACTGGCAGTAATTTGGGCACTGCATAAATTTAGGGATTACGTTGAGTTCATGCGAATTGTCGTCGAAACTGACCACCATGCGTTGCAATGGTTGTTGTCTTTAAAAAACCCTAAGGGAAGATTAGCGAGATGGACGTTCATGCTACAAGATCATGAGCTACAAATTGTATACGTCCCACCTTCGAGATCTGTAGTAGCAGACGCCTTGAGTAGGGCACCTGTCGAAACTCCAGAGCAGTCCTTGCGTGATGCTCATCGCTCAGTGCCAGTAGAAGCATATGGAGTCGTAATCTCGCGTGACGACAAGGCTGATGGATCGCACGAAGACCCCAGTGACCAATGGTTGTCTGATTATCAGTTGTACTACCCGACACGCAATCTACGCCCAGCAATGAGCTGCTCCATTACATGGACTCATCTAGCCGATCCGAACGCTCTCGAAAACCTATGGACTGCAGAAAATGACCCAGAGGAACCGTACCCCGAGGAATTTGTCTTCAAACCTCGTGGATGTTACCCCATGACAACAGCACAATGTTTGGCAGCAAATATCGATTTGTTTCCTGTCATAACAAGGAAAAGGGCAGCAACTGAAAGTGCTCAAGAGCAGAAACCAGTTAAAATTTCCTGCGTACCAATTGATGGTCGAGGAGATCAACCTCCCGAGGAAAAGGAAGAGACCCGGCAACAAGATTTATTACCTGTGCCAGAACCTGAAGCGCGGAAGTCCTCTTCTGAGGCAGATGAAATACGAAGTAGGAGGTCAGCCCTAAGTAAACCATTACCCCCCTCCACGGAGTCCGAAGCGTCCGAAACTGAAGCGCGGAAACCCCCACCTCCATCTACTAGAAGGAAAAAGAAGGTCAGAATACGAGTCCCACAATCTTCCTCATCAGAAAGCGAGTACGATCAAACTGAAGCGCGGACGGACATTCCCCAACTAGGGAGTGACTCACACGAGAAAATGGACACGGACGTCGCAGGAACTTCATACGGACCGACGGGTACAAAACCCAAAAGGAATCGTACAATAATGCAAAAACGACGAGCAGTAACACGTCATGCCACAAAGAAATTGAGAGAGGATTTGAAAAAGTCTACTCAAATCCCATTCCAAAGGACAATGGGACTGGTAGACGAAACCTCCACTGATGACATGACATCGTCTTCATCTGACGATATGGACTATGGAGAAAATATTACGCCAACTATGCTAGTACAAGCCCAAACTTCCGATCCGACATGGAGTGCAGTTAGAAAATATATTGAGACAGGTCAATTGGAAGGCTGCAAGAAAGCAAACGACCAGACAGAACGCTTTGCCCGAGACATGGCCATGTCCAAGGGCATATTAAAGAGATATCCACCACTCAGGAGAGATGGATTTCTTTCGTCATCCCAAGTAGTCGTCCCGAAACCTCTCAGATTTGCTTACTTCAGAAAGATACACTGCTCAATGATTGGAGGTCATATGGGAAGAGACAAAACGGAGGCATTAATTCGCTGTCGAGCATGGTGGCCGAAGATGTCTAGGGATATTCACGAATTTGTCCAAAGGTGTGACGCATGTCAACTACTCAAGGGATCGACCAAGAAACCTCCAGGGAAATTGGTCGTCGTACGCCAACCCAAAATTTGGAATACGCTCTATATTGACCATGTAGGTCCAAAACCAACTTCACCCCGAGGCAACAGATATGCATTAGTAATCGTCGAGGCTGCTACGAGGTGGACTCAAATATTTCCAGTACCTAATACGTCTACCGAAACCACATTACGTTGTATAGCAGAGTTAACTGGTCTTTGGGGTTATCCTAAAAAAATAATCTCCGATAATGCGTCAGGATTTACGTCTCAGAAATTCGAAGAAGAGTGCGCAAGAATGGGAATCACATTGGTACACACCACACCATATCACCCTCGAGCAAACGTCGCAGAGAGAGTCAACAAAATAATCAAGCCTATGATCTCAGCGTTTATTCTCTCACACAGAGAATGGGATAAACATCTCTCCAGACACGCGTTTACTATCAATATCACGGTGAACACTGCCTTGGGTTACTCTCCTTATTTCCTCATGATTGGTCAGCATCCGCGGTTACCTGGGGATATTGACAGTGACACAGACGGAGAGTTTTTGCCAGACGAGCGGACGGCATTTCTGGATCAGACAATCCGAAAATGCCGCGATAATGCACAATTACATGCACAAGAGTCACGTGTGAAACAGTCAGAGTACTACGATGCAAAAAGAAACGATTCTTCATTCCGGCCGGGTGATATCGTTTTAAAGAAAGTCCACCAACTGTCTAATGCATCTAAAGAAATTACAACTTCACTAATGCCACGCATGGAGGGTCCATATTATATCGTCCGTCTCCTAAGACAGAATGTAGTCATTTTGCGTGACCCGCAAGGAAAGGACACCGGACCTGTGAATATAGATGAGCTAAAGCACTTCCGCATGCCTCTCGACAAAGACGGAAACGAATGTAAATACAAGAGTCTAAATGTCCACTTGTTGGACTCTTGGGGGGGTGGTCAATCCCCAAGAGGATTCCAAACTGAAGAAATATTATCCGAGGATGAAATTGCGTACCAGATTGCACTTTATACTGCAACGAGTAATAATGTCATTAACGCACGATTACTTGACGAGAATACAACTCCTGAATATCACACGGAATTAAGACAAGAACAGGTGTTAGCTGTCATTTATTTTCAACAAGCATGTGACCCACTACATAATTTTTGCGAGATTTGGACGGACGCGCCCACTCCTCCGCAACCAGACTTGTAGTAGGGTCCACGATTACCAAGTGTCGTTGTGAAATCGGAATCACAAAGAAAAGTCCAGGGCACTTGTTACTCTTGCAGTAGTAGCTAAATTGCAATGAGAAAATACTGGATTCAAAAAAAAGAGAAGATGGGGACGACAACCTTGGCTGAGAACGGATAAGCAGAGGCCCGAGGCCAAGTAGCACGGTGTCTGTAACATCTGAGCGCCGCGACGTCCGAGAGTTGCCTAGTGGATCTTTCGGACCGTGAAGAGGAATTTTTGGTGCCTTTCACAATAGAAAACGTGATTAGGTAGTCAAACGAGATTTAGAGAAACACGGTAGCATCACCTCACCAACTACCAATTGGGTTTAGAGGCATGACTATACGTCGAGGATAGGGAACGATTGTGATGCAAACTGTGCGAAGTCGTCCTCGCACAGGATGCATTTGGGGAATAAGCAACCTAGGAGCCCCCAGAAAAGGAGTCATAAGATTCAAAGGACAGAACGAGTACGCCAGGTGTCAACCTGTAGAGAATAAATGGATTATTCTAGGTAAAAATGACGAAAATTGGATGATGAGAATTGGATGATGAGAATTTGTTGATACGATTTGAAAAAGAAAGAAAGAAGAAGAGGAAGAGAAAAGATGATAAATAAATGATAGGATGAAGCTAGAGAAGTTGGAAAAGAAAGATGAATGGAATATTAAGATTGCCACCTGTTGGCAGAATACGGAAGCTCGAATGTCAACAACAATGGCGGCCGCCCCAGCAGCGAAGTTGCAGCAGACCCCAAAGTTTGGAGAATATTACCTAATTGGAGACAGCAATTTTGTAAGACTTCATGAAGGACAATTGCACGGACACGTTACGATTGAGAACGGAAAAAGAGTCGCAGGCTACTCTAGAGGTGGTCAGACGACTGGACAACTAAGAAACGTGATTGGAAATCAACAATTTCCACGGAATACCAAGTTTGTACTACATATTGGTACTAATGATGTCCTTCGATGGCAATCAACGTACACGGATTTAGTCGGCAAGGAAACTCCAGGAGGATTCAGAGACAAGTCTAGGGAAATTATACGTTTATCAGGCATTATAAATTGCATAACAGACATTGTGAGAAAATTGATTCGACGAAATGGAACTGTGATCTTATGCACACCATCACCACTACTCAGATTTAATAATGTACCAGTACTACGAGAAGCATCACGACAACTGACTGCGCAGATGATCGAGCAATTTCACGGATGGAACAGAGTTAAAATTTTGAATGTGTATAAGAAATTTTTAAGTGGCCGGGGAAAACCGATTCGCCCGCTATTTGAGAAGACGATGGGAAATAATAATCGAGGAGATCTTATTCACTGGTCACACCAAGGACAGATCCATTTCCTTGCTATGTTATCCGAAGCTATAGCAGAATAAAAATATGAGAAGCTGAAATTAGAGAGGAAATTTAAGATAAATTTATTTCTTCAAATTCGATTGTCAACACAGAAAAATATATGGAAATGAATAAATAAGTCGCGAAGTTCTCACGGACACCGCTAGGGAAAAATCAAAACAAGAAGGAAAATAAGGTCAACGTTCGGGGAATCCCCGGAAACCACGCTCGTCATAATCAAACAAGTCAAACTTGATCGATGCCTTAGGAAATTAAATGAAAAACGAATTTCGAGAACAATTCTGTGATAAAATGATTTTTATTCTACGAGAAACACTTTCTACTTGAAAAAAAATCAACAGTTTGGACAATTGAAAAAGTAATGAAAATGACGTAGTCACATCGTGACGTCAGCTTCGATACTCGACAGAATTGAAACGGGACATTTGATACATAGGCAGGTGGCTTCAAAAAACACAAGTCACTGGAAAACTTTGGAACACACACGCAAAGTTTTCTCCGCGGCATCGTTATATCACAATGGCCAAAGAAATCGAATATCCGCTGATCCAACTGAACTTTGGTCAAGTGTTACGCCTGTCCTTAGTTAACTATTCCGAAGAATTAAGAAATCGACGTGTTGATTCCTTTCCTCGGGAAATCGGCCCAAAACCAGGCCAATCCTTGGAAATGGCCGCCGACCACCCTCAGCGACAAGATTTATGCCCGATTTGTTGCGGCTACGGACATGTTCGTTCGTTTGATTTGGACCAATGCTATTTCTGTGATGGTTGGGGGCTTGTAAGCCCTAGTTATCAGTGGTTTTTGTTCGGCCGCATGTACGATCGTCTACGGGATTTGATACACCCAGATTGGCCCGTCGCGACCGACACCGGACTCCCGATACGCATCTTTAATAGAGGGCACTGGAACTGTTACAATCCGATTCTATCAATTAGAGCACACATTGCAGAATGGTCCGTAGAAACGCAGCTTTATCATCAAGTGAATCCAACTGTGGAACAACTTCGTCGTACGTTTCCTGATGAAAATTTAACACCAACGTTCCTACAAATGGCGGCTCCCAAATCGTTCTGGAATTCGAAATTGCGACAAAGTAACAAAGCAGCGCGCATTTATTTCGGAGTCTCACGAAACAACCCACGGAACAATGTCGCCCGAGCACCAACACGCGAAGATGATGCAATAATGTATTATGACGTCAGGGGAAAACGACTGACTACTACGACCTTGACGCCCTTCACATCGGTAAAAACATTTGCCGACGACATAGAAAGATATGCCCGTGAAAACTGGCCCACTGACGGACCACTCCCGATTGATCAAGCAGCAGCCGGCGCTTCGAATAGCGTAGTCTCCCTACAGCTTACGGGATCAACCAGTCCACCTCTCCGTCCCTCAGCTGACCGGACTGCGCAAGCCGAGGCACGACGAAATGCACAAAAACAGAAATACGAAGCTAAGTCACTAGTCGTTTTCAGTCAAGCCGTGTGTCCGTCAGCTGGAACCCCCGATAAGCTCGCAAGTCCGAACAGACCAAAACGAGTTGAAATATCGCTCAACTATGACTTACTGGAAGAAACCCCAAATCCCTCGTCAAACAAACAGCCGATCACACCTTCACAGCCACGCAGTAGAGAAGTAGGGCTTTTCCGACACCTTCGAACCCATACCACTGCCTCGAAATTGATGGAGGAAATTTCCGAGCAATCGAAAACCCAACGGGGCAAAAATATCATATTTAATAAGCCATTTGTCCCTGCGCTGACAGCCGACAATGCCGAGATGATTTTTCAAGAATCTGTAGTCTTAACCCCGCATGCTGCTAACAGTGACTACATTTCCGCAGCCACAAGAATGACAGACCTACTCGAGCAGCAACCAACTTCTTCAACCGCCTTTTCGGTCCTGACCCATCCGTCAAATGTAGCAGCGATGACCAACAGGGCCAGAATCTCATTGCAGCGACGTTCGTTGGACATTACGAAACGCTTGAACGAGCTAAAAAACGACCAGTCGAAGGAAGCTGAAGCAGAGAAAGTAGATTTAACACGTGAGTTCAACGAACTAAATGAATTGTTTTTCCAAGTGCCGGACCCAATATTATACTCGAGACCGTTCGTCGGAACTCCGGTACGCTGTCCTCTGCCAATCGAAATCCCGGACCCAAAACGAACCTACAAGGTTCTACAGTTGCGTGCAATCACCATTTAATCGACCAACGTCCCACGAGAATACGCTGCGACAGCGAGAGAAGTGATTACATCAGTAGCTGTTACCGACGCGAACGGCCAGCGCTCAAACCCGACTGAATTAGAAGCTCACCTGGCCATGTGGGCCACATCAAACCAGGCCATGTTCTCCCACGAAGGCATGCTGTTACCGGACAACAACGTGTCACACGCCCTCGAGTACTCCATTACCCCTGAATCCGCGGAATCCTCAGTAAAGAAAGTAGAAGACTTTCTCAATGGACAGAAAAAGTTATAATTATTTACCCTTGTAAAATGTTTGCCCCTCGGGTCAATGTTGCATTCATTTCTAACCAATGGACAACGGAGACTCGTGGGAGCAGAGTTTTATAATTGTATTAAGTAATTGTTTGTTTTAATTATTTCGTTGACGTCACGATTCCTTTTTCTTTTTCGATGTTATGTAAGTGATTTATGATTATTTGAATTTTATTTGTTATTTTCAGAAATGTTAGCATGCTATTACTTGGATCCTTGATATTATTTTAAAATGAGTTTTGTTTTAATATTCCTTATTTTATAGCGAGTGCAAATTTATCGACTTATGTATAGGATCGTTTGCAATCTGATGAAAAATGTTTTCATTTAACAAATGTATAACTTATAGTTTTTAAGAAATGCTTTTTACCTAAAAGTGTATGCAAATTGATCGATTTATGTATAAGATCGTTTCCAATTTGATGAAAAATAATTTAAGATGTTAAATGTATAACTTTTAGTTTATAAGAGTTCTTTATTTTAAGTGATATGAGATTACAATGTGATACTTACCTTAATACTTATTATTTCTAATCTTACGATTTTAATGATATTGGTTGATCTGATGTTCTTACTTACCTAAACTTACTATTTTAATTAAGAAATGCTTTTTTTTTTTTTTTTTTTTGGTCTTGATGTTTGATGACACATGTGACCAGTACGTCCATGGGGTCTTATTTTCTTTTGAAGTTGATCCGATGTTTAGTTTTCATTAATTATTACATTCTTACTTGATAGATATTCATTGTATAACGTTTATTTTGATGGTCCAAGTTGGTCCCGTGGAAATTTTATTATTTATTTTTATTAATCTGTGATTTGATTTTGTATTGCATTAGTTGACTTCGTTAAGCTTTAATTTGTGATATTATATTTTAATTAATGGATATATTGCAATTGATCATTTTATTACATTAATTACTCGATATTGTTTTGTGATATTTTATTAATAGACATATTTCGATTTTCATTCTTATTGTATTGATTGTTCAATGGAAAAAGTGTTAATATTTTGTATTCCTTTGCTTGCATCGACGTGCTTGTAAAAATGGTGATCTCGTTTTGGCAAAATTTCTGCCAGGCCCTTAGCCCAGTGAAATTTCGGGGGGGGTCTGTTAGGAGATCGGTCATCATTTTTGCAAGCGCGGAGATGTAAGCGTGTGCGGCCCGCGGACGCACATTGTTGTACTTGAGCATTGTTGAGTTACTCGAATAAATATGATTGAGC
>JAQFZP010002582.1:0-13091 GCA_034695745.1 Geophilus truncorum | reverse complement strand
TTATTATTTCTTCGTAACTGAATAATCTTAGATTGCAGTGATGGAATTCAACCCCATTTCTACCATGCGAATACGTAACTACAGTGATAAAAGTAGCAGGGATCTGTTTCACAATTTCTGGTCTCAAATTTGTCAACTTCATTTACTTTTCCTTATATGAGTGCTTTGATGTGTGTGTTTATTATACGAGAATTCTTACATCTTTTTAACCTTCATTTTCACGCAAAACAAATTAATGTAAAGGTTTAATGTGTATAAACTTAATACGTTCCAAAAATAATTATTATTTAATTTCATAAAAGGCTGAAGAAACTGCATTGTTAATTTCAAAACTACCAGTTACAACAAATACGGTAAGTCAGTAAGTGTTTCTGTGTTAAGAAAATATTTTTTCTAACTTAGAAAAATCAACTGAAAATCATGATTTCGCAAGTACTATTTGCATCGCGAAAGCAAACTTCTTTATCATTAGTAACGGATCATTACTAACTGTAATAATTTTCTATAAAAAGTTATTTTATATATTTTCAGATGTTAGGAACATTACTGACTTATATGATAATTATGTATCAAACTTGATAAAAATGTAATTCTTTGTAATCACAAAATATGTGTTGTTTGTTAATTGTTTCTTGAAACTTGTGGTAAAGTAAATAAACCGCACATAACCATCAATCAAAACAAAACATTATGCTTCAACTGCTGTTTGCACATCCATTAGCTTAATCGCTGTTCTCTGTTCATAAGGTACGGATAGCTTCACGCAGCGATAACTTGCAATTAGAAGCAACGAAGAGTTACATGGCTTTATCAACAAATTTCTTATGGGAAATTTCAGTAAAATTTTGTACTATGCATTTTTCCCATTTTTTTCCCATGCATCACAATTGGAACTAAAGATGAGCATTTAAAATACCAAAAGACACTTATGTTATTTATGTATTTGATTTCATCTTATATAACTACTGATATCTCACAACTCACAATATTTGTGTGTACATTGTTGGTGCATGTAAACGGGCTCGTTACGTGTTCAGTAATTCATAAACGACAAAGAGATATCGCTTTTACTTCAAAAGATACTGAAATCATTGCAAAAGGATAATTTAATCCAAACTTTTAAATATTTCGCACTGTTTAACCTTGGACTAATAATACATGGACCAACAGGCACGCTGCAAAGCGTGTTTGACATCGCGGTGATTGTTACTCAGAATCAAACGAACAATTGTCACGTGATCTATCGTAATGTCGTCATCAAATGACAAATTGAATTCAGCGCGGAGCGAAATGACGACGACATTACGATAGATCACGTGACAATTGTTCCAAGCAGAAGAAAAGCCATTTTCCTTACTGTTGATCTAATTCGAAAACGTAACAAAAATAGAAACCATATTTGAGTTTTCCAGAAATTATCATTCCGTTAAAGTACTATTTTATTTATTTACTTTAAAATGGATAATCGTATGTTATGTCTTCGATAAAATTAGTGTCATTTTGTTTGTGTACATGTGCCAGCTCGTATCAAAAAACGTAGAGAATTTAAACTCGAAAATTGCAATAGGCACAGATTGGCTGAAAAAATGTTTACTAAGACACGAGACCCTTTGCAATCTAACAAGACCAACTTAGTTCACTATTCACGCCTTTAATTTTATTCTGGACTGTCAGAGGGATGGTAATGATATGCTCGTGATATGCTCAATAATTAAACAAAAGCAAACGCACCAAAAGACATTAACGTAGAGGTAAAGATTTCTTGCAATAAAACTTAATTGCAGCTACAATAGCCTAATTGTACAGTATTTTCACGGTTTTGTTTAGGCTTTACAGACACCAATATTGATTTCGAAGCTGCAAATTAAAAACAACACTGCAGAATCGGTAAATATAATTTCATACCTAAACGATTAACAAAATATCTTTGAAATTTAGAAAAACCTAAACCTTAATGTTGAAACTAAATTATCGTAACTGATGTTTGCAACGAGAGTGCAGACAGAATCGGTCGGGATCAATGTTTCTGGACTATACGTCATTACTAATAACTCAATGTTAGGGGTAATTTATCTTGTTTCTAGAAATTGTTTTTTTATTTTTTATTTTTTTTATTTATTATTGACTTTTCTGTGGTTTGTAGATGTTGAATACCCTTCTGACATATGTCATAATATAATACCAAACTGAATAAATTGTTAACAACAATGAAGTCAGTTCTGGTTGAAATATATTTATTGGTGATTGATAAGAATACAAATACAAATGTTAAGATTTAAAACACATTTTTACTAAATACCAAGAATGGATAAATGGGATAACGGGGATTACGTAATCGTCTCTGGAGGGGGGGGGGGGTACTGTTCTAGACGCTGCATTTGTAGACCATTGAATCTTTCATTTCGAACTCATCTCGTGTCGATTTTAAAATTTTATCGATCTCAGCAGTAATTAGTTTACTTGATACTTCTGTATCACGATTCTATCAAAGCACTACAAAAAAGTTAAAATTTGCAAAATGGTATTCGTTGTAAAGTTTTTTATTTTTTTTTTTGTTGTTTATATTTTTGATTTCAAATTCAAACAATAAAACAAACAAAATTTTATCCATTCTTTATCCATTATCCATTCTTGTAAATACCTAAGTTGTCATTACAGACTTATTTGGCTGATAAGAAATTAACAAACCGTAATGTCACAACCGAATAAGCGTCCTCATCGTCATCTAATTCAGACATTTGTCGAACCAGAGACATATTTCGACCCGTACTAAAAAGTGTCAGAGCGTCTAAGGGCAACATAACTCCACCCCCTCCCTCTATTGAGAATGGTACAAAACATTTTTCTGTTAATACAATCATGCAATAGCCAATAAGTAAATAAAAAAACTTAGTTATAAATCGCTCAAAGATCAATAGCCAAATTGACAAATTTCTAATAAAATTAAAAAAAAATAAATAAAAAAAAAAAAAAAAATAAATAAATAAATAAATAATTCCTACCTTTTAGTATGATGGTCACTTGAGGGTACTAACAAACTAAGTTGCGGAAACGTCAAAAGGCACAATTTCTCCACATCGAGGTCGATAAAAATGCGAATAAAGAAACACAAAAACGAAGCAAATCTCAGTCGGTGCCGCACATAAACAAAGTTATCCACTCTGGTCACAAACATTATGAAGCTGTAGTCGATAAAAATCCCACTCTGGTCACTCACAAGATCACTGTTGTCGTAAAAATGTCACTACGCACACCTGGAATGTTAAGTTTCCATCCACAAAACACTTCAACACGTCCGAAACAACTTTGGAGCCACTTCGACCATTGAGTTCTGTTGGAACCAACAGAATACAGAACTCAATGAACACGTCATGTAATCTCATTTGCACCATTAACGCCATCTAGCGTCAAAATAAAAAAGCTGTAAACTCACAAACAAAACCATTATTTGTGAAATTATGTGTATAATTAGTAGATATGTTTATAAATTGAAATCTTTTCGCGAAAATGTTTAGCAAGTTGTAGATTATTTTTTAATTGCGTTTAAAGACGAAAAGACCCACTGAATTACTAAATACTCAAATAGTGTGGACGAAACAAATGTTTTATCTAATTTTATAATATTCTAGCATAATTTTTTTTTATGGTTTATAAATCATATTCTTTTCTACATGCAAAACATTCGTGAAACACAGTGATTAAAAATTTTACCACGAAAACTGCCTTCGTTGTTTCCAATCAGCGTATCAACGAAAAACGTTACTTCGAGTCTGTGAGGTGTCGACGTTGGTCCCGAACTTGTATCTATAAAAGCACCGATACTTTTGAAACATCCTAAACTCTCCAAAGTCGATCGAACTTCGTGCGCAGCGAGAACAATCTGAAAATTCATGAGGAAATAATAAGAATAAAATATAAATTTCTATTTCAAACATTTGTCTAAATATTTATTTTTATAACTCTTGAAAGTCCTTCGCTTTGAACAGCAGTTTCAGCGCCAATTTCACATCATAATATAATGTCTTATCTATTAATTTGTTGCTCGTGTTATTTTATTTTATATTTCAGTTTATTACAAAGTAAAATTTTGTTAGCAATAAAATTAAAGTAATTGCATATGTACTATGTTGCATTATAATGTTATGATAAGATTAAAATCAGACACTAAAGCAGTTTAGATCAGTTTATAGCTATGCAGAATGTCTAAAGTCTTAGACAAGTCTTGTACAAGTCTTACCCAATAGACATGTACAAACAGAGGTCATCTACTAAAAGGCTTAGAAAGAACATTTAGAGAGAGAGAGAGAAAGTAGGCTTAAAGATATGTAAGAATTCTGAGCACTAAACCTAACTTAAACCCAAACTTCTTCTTGAGAAGGCGCAACAAGCACCACTATAGTCTGTTTGGTAAATCATTAAATCAATTTTTTACCAATTTTATATCTTTTTTAAGGCCGAGGCTATTTCCCCAGAAAATCTGGGGAAATAGCCTGAGGTTATTTCCCCAGATTTTCTGGGAAAATAGCCAATCCATTGACCAGTGGCTATTTCCCCAGAAAACTCAATTTTGATTTTTAATAGATTAATATCGATAATAAATTCAATATTCAATATTTCCTCGATTTTCTGATTCAATAGTCAGTGTATCAGTTTTTTTGGGGGGGTTTTGTGCATATACAATGATTTCACCCAACTTTCAATCACTCTCATTAATTATACTGTAATGCACAACGTTTAGGCATCGGAATTCGCTACTCAAAGACTTTACAATCCAAACAATCAAAGTGTGATTCCATTTGCCATTACGAAATTCAGAACGAGAGCTGTCCGAATCGAATTGTATTTGATCCGACACTTACAATCCGTATATTTCTCACCCGGAATTGAATGGGTGAAAAAGAGACCTGAAATCAGAGAACAATCGGAATTACGAGAACAAAACGTGTTCTTAGACAAATTTCAATGCCTACACGAATCAAGATAAGACTCGCGTTTGCTGAAATAGGAGAAGAAACAAAATTACCAATAATTCACTTTCGACAAAATCAACTCGTACGACTACTAATTTGCTCTTGTCATCAACATGGCGGACAACAACGCATGGCGGACTTACAACAAAACTTAACGAATATCGAAGTCTGTATTTTGTCCCTCGTCTACGAACTTTAATCAAGGACGAAATTAAGAATTGTGAAACATACCGACGACGACTACAACATACGAAACTCAACCAAGAGACCCGTGCACCACTTCCAAGAGATCGAATCGTACCTTGTCAACCGAAACTTTTGTAAACTTCCTAAAATGATTCTTCGTTTTGAACGAGTTGACACGAAAAAATAGTTGAGTTACATTTAATATCATTGTATTGTATATGCACTAAAAACAAAACAAACTGATATGATGTAACTATTTTTTCAAAAAATACGAAGAAATGGGCACTGCGTACGGAATTTTTAATCGATATTTAGTTTTCTGGGGAAATAACCCCCAGGCTATTTCCCCAGATTTTCTGGGGAAATAGACACTCCGCTTTTTTAAACTTATTTTCCCTCTACTTTTGAAGAAATTTGGTGATTTTCTGATTGGCATTTTTTTCAGTTATAAACAGTTATACACAGTTAATCATTGTGCTTATTTTACAGTTATACAAGTATGATGACATATAACATGTTATTCAATTTTCAGTAATTATAAAATTAACTTTTCTAACCTCATGTTAGTGATAAGTGACCCATGAATGCAATTTTAATCCCCATAAACCCAAGCTTAATATCCACAGACTTAAATTTAATCCCTTCAACAACTCAATGTAAAATGACAAAGAAAATTTTCAATAACTTTCATATAATAACTGCCGCAAAAACACCAATAGAAGCACAGTGAAATTCGTGTTGTGATTGGTTGAATTTTGTTTAACCCAGTAAACAATCACATGAGCATGAGTAAGTTGTTTCACCATACTAATCATCTAATGCGCACAGTACCGTAAGTGACTTTTTTTTATATAAAAATGCAACATTCTGATGTTAAAACGACATCAAGTTGTCCCACATTTTCTACGTAAAATACAGACGTCTTGATATAACGTTGTTTAGGCGTCATGTTTAGTACGTCTTTTTCATACCTTACATTAAGGCAAACGTTAAATCTCAAAAAAGCGTGAAAATCTCTTGTGTATTTCGTCTAAAAGTGACCTGCCACTTTCTGATGTTAAATTCATAAAAAAAACGACGTTAATCGGACTCAGGTGTGCACATTGGACATTAGTTCCAAATTTACCGTATTTTCTCACCTAAGCTTAACGCTTGGGACCCACCTCTGAACTGGATAAAAACGTTCAACATTGTTTTTTGCAATAATAATGCTAAAATCAACATTCAGCTCATTTAAATACCGTATAATTGATTAAAATATAAAAAAATTTAAGAAAATATAAATTTTGCAAATATGGCCACATGACTCGTAATCGAAGGGTTAATTGACGAACATTAAATAATGGCATCAACTTCAGGTTCCGCGAACCAGTTGCCACAGATCCTTAAATCGATTGTTGCCCCCATTGTGGGGCATTTTGCACGAACGTGTATCGCCATATCCAGGATAATCACATACACTATGCCGAAAGTAAGAGCAGAGGCGATTTCCTACGTTCTGCAATTATTCTTCAGTGAAGTAATATCATGATTTCGTTTAATGCAGATTTTTACGAAAATAAAGACAACCACAGGGTTTGAAATAAACTCGCTCAACAGTTTTATGATGGAAAAAGAAAAATAGAGCTCGACAATGTAGATTAACATTCGTTCGTTGCTTTGACACGATCTAATGTTTTTGTTTTTCAATTATCAGCTCATAACCATAATAATTTGTAAGGCATTCACTTTCTTGAGAACCCTGGATGTTTTATCTTGTCAGAGAGGGATGCAAGAGTTGGATATTTAGAATATTTAGAATATATAGAAATAGAAATTTGAAATGTGAAATTAGTAATTTGTATTGGTTTGCCGGCAGACTTCAGTGGAACTCAAAAAACATTTATAAAGCTTGAGGATTATGAAAACCCCACCTCGCAGCAATTGAGAAAATATGTTTTAATAACAAGAAAAACAAGAATCCTAAGTAGCAAGAAGTAGAAAACAAAGTATAAACAGTGGCGTAACTACTGGGTTGTTTGGGTGTCAAATGACACGGACGCAACAGACTCAAGAGGGGCGCATCAGTGAAAGTCAGTGGAGGGGACTGGAGAGACTGGGGGGGAGGGGGCGCTCCGCCAAAAGAGACACGGGTTGTCTCTTTGGGTTGTTACGCCACTGAGTATAAAACACCAAGAAAGAAAGAAGAAAGAAGCAACAACCAATGTCCAAACACCAAGAGAGAGAAACGAGAAGAACCATCACAGAGCAAACCTCTACTGATTAAGTAAAACAATTTCAGCCACAAAGAAAACACACAACAATAACCAGCATAGGAGGTGACAGAGTCATTATTACAACAATGCCACATGGTAAAAGGCTTAAAGTAGGGCTAGAAATTTAACAAATATATTTTCTCATCTTAAATTTCAATTTACAGTGACCAAAACTATGTCATAAAAAATTACAGAAAGCAATTGTTAGAATAAGATTTACTTCATATTTGACTTATTTTGGCATCAGTTCTGACTTAATCCAAAATTACTAATAATAACTGATTATTCAGCTCTTACAAGTCTTACCTAATACCAAATATTAAACTATTGGAAATTGTCCTACCTTACTACTCAAACAGATTCTGTTGACATTGGCAGTGGCAGAAAGTTGAAAATAAAAATTTATAGGCTCGCACTCCTGTATTGTGGAATTATTTCCTGTAAAAATATCAACAAATCATGATTAAAATATTAAGTTTCACTTCACAGTTAAGTGTTCATTTTTTTACTTTATTTACCATCAAATGCCTTGAATCTGAGAAAAATGTGATCAAAAGGTAGGTTTAACTGTTAACAGGTCTAAATGTTTGAAATCATAAAGCAGCGTTTTTCGAAATGACATCATTTCACACGTTTCTTCTTCAAATAAAATTTCTAAATTGTAATAAATTAGATTTTTGTTTCGTAATTAGTTTTTTTTTAAATTTAATTTGTATGAATGTTACCTGTTTCCTTCAACTATTGTTATCATTAATATCAAATGGTCGTGCCTATAAATTAATCACATTTTTTTTACATTTGTTTAACGACGAGATTATGTTCGCAATGAAATCGGTTTTACGTTTCAAACGTATCTGATATCTAATCCTTTTTTCGAGTTTATATCTGTTTTTGTTCGATGTTTTCGTTTTGCACGTCGTCATTTTGCCCGATCTTTAGAACAGCGTATAAAAAAATCGGCTAAAACGAAAAAAATATAAAATTCTCAGTTATTATTATTATTATTATTAAAGATAATATTTCTTAGAAATTAATAACAAATAAATGCCAATTTACCAAATTTATCTAATCTTTAATCATTTACACTAGCTGCATTCACAAAGTCAATTGCACTTGTTCATATGAAATAAACTTGTTTAAAACCAACTTCCACAATATAGTTTTAAACAGGTTTATTTCATATGAATTAGTGTAATTGACTTTGTGAATGCAGCTGCTGTGACCTCTAATGAAAAACCGTTGAAAGAAATAAAAGTTAAACCCCTCAACAGCGCGTGCACTATTGTTTTGTATTAATTAAAACTTCTTAAACCTTTTTTTTTTCACCATATACAGTATAAAAAATTAGCTTTGCAATAAAATTTTTTTTTTTTTTTTTTTTTAATAAATAAACTTGGATGTTTAATTCGATTTTCCATTACATTATACTTTTTGCTTGTAAGAGGTACGATACATTGCGTTTGTTATGTTAAAAAAAATGTCAAATAAGCTGTGCTATAAAGGATATTCAAGATTCAGTCATTCAATATTCTGTTCTGCAACATATTTATTTTCCAACTATATTAGAAAAATGCAGGATATCTTTGTTGTTACATCAATATGTGGTACTTTATTAATTGTAAATATGTAATACCGGTATGTAAATGTTTTTTGTGATATGAATTGTGATTATAATTCGTTATACATGCAAAACATGCACAAATAAGTACAAGGAAGCCTGTAGCCTATTACGTTCCGGTTTTGTCACTACCGTACCTGACAACAGGTTGTCCCATCTTCTGGGACCAGACGAAACCCAGTACCGTACGAAAAAAACCGCGAGTTGGATTCCCGAACATGCAAGAAATAAATTAGAAGTAAGAGCAAGATGTGATATATAACTTATATATATGAATGCACCACCAGGAATGTACATTGAACAAGAAAATGTACTATTAGTAGAAGGATCGTTGTAGTGTTAGAAATGGAACTATTGTTTTACTGGATTTGACATTGTTGTTAGTAATTAATTGTACTGAATAATTTTAATTATTTTTGTTAATAAGATGTAATGGTTGACATGTTCCTAGAAACACGAACCATAAGAAAAGTAATAGGGAATATCTCCACTTCACATCTGACTTGAAGCCAATTTTAGACATTTGGATTTACAGGGCACACCAGAGTATTTAATACTCTGTTTCCATTTTACTCTCGATTACTCTAATGTTCAATACTCTAATGATTGTGCTAAAAAAATCCTTAATCTCTAACGATTGTACTCAAATGATTGCACTCTAACGTTTTCTACTTTCTGATTGTACTCTGGATTGGATAAAAAACTAATTCTCAGTATTCTAACGTTTGTGCTTTACTCTACAAGTATGACGGTATTGCAACAATTGTGCTCGCATGATTGTGCGAACTTCGCATAATCATGCGAGCACAATTGTTTTACCGGTTCTTCCCGGTTTTGGCGTGAAGTTACTACCGAAACCCAGTATAGGGAAATTTCAGTAAAAAGAGTAACCCTAGTACGAAGTATGGGTGTACCTTGGTCGTTCTTTGCACTTGTATTCTTTCTCATCTGTTGCTACCAAATGCAAAACCGCATCACTCAAAGCTGTAACGTATAAGCAAAAACACTTTAATGTTAAAAGTAGAATATTGCTAAACTCACATGTGGAATATATTTTACACCACATGCTTAAAATATCTTATATTTTCGTGTGGATAATTGCACTGCAAAAAAGTCGACTCTGATCATTGATCATAACTCATAACTAAACATCCTTTTAAACAAAAATACAATAGAAAGCTTTGTTACATTCATTCCCGTCTTAACAAAATTATTCCTCAAGTCTCCGTATTCACCAGTTGAAATCCTTTTGATTTCTTGGTTGTAATTAGGTGAAAATAAACTTTTAAATATAATAGTTGTAACCGCTGTGAAGGAAAAGCCAGGTTGGGACGACAAGCACCGTTTTATTCTCCGCATTCACCTTGTACATTCATCTCTTACACATTCGCCATTATACCGAATCGATCGCAAGTAAAGAACAACAACGTCGCCGTAGCAACCTTAAACCTATTCTTAAAACTAACAATAAATAACCGTAACAATAAACCCTTAAAATTCATCCCTAGTTGGCGCCACAACATTAGTCAGAATAATACTAAAAATGGAATCAAAAATAAAAAAATAAAATTGATTTTAGTAGCACTTTTTCGTGTTGTGGGTTTTTTTTTTCATAAAAAAGTTTGAATACAGTATTTTGTACATCTATTTACGATGTCAAAATTTTTTAAAGTTTTATTACTAATCATTAGTACCGGTATGAAACTTTAAAATTTTTTGACATTGTAAATAATAAAATAAAGTAACTATAATTTTGCTACATATCAGATCAAAATTATAGTTACTTTATTTTATTATTTCAGTTAATTATATTTTCTGTAGTTTATTGACTGAACAAATTGCAAAGAATAAACTAGTAATTATTTTGTCACAAACTTATTGATTACATCTACCTTATTTAGTGCAACTGACTTCAATTCACTCTACCAGTCGTCGGTAAATATCACAAGTATATTTTAGTCATTTAAATTTTTATACAGAAGCATAAAACTGATGAATTAGTTATCGATCAACCCGCAACCAAAAACGGAAATTGGTAAACCACATAATTCTCGAAACCAACCAAAGGTAAATGTCACCAGAATTTCAAGTCTATAAAACACTGCATACCGTGGTCGTTCTTTATGTATGCTTACATATCGTTTGCTGCTAAATGCAAAACTGCAAAACTGTAGACATACAAGCAAAAACATTCAAAATTTATCGCACCTTTTTCAAAATAAAGGTACCCAAAGTCCCAAAGGCATCACAAAATACCAAAAATAAGTGTTAACTAATAGGTCTATTGCATTGCTCACGTGACAGTTTATGGCATTCGTTTGGCTTTTAAAGCTGTGAAAACATTCTACAGTATTATATAAAAACCTAAAACTTTTTTATCACAATAATTAAAAAAAAAAATTTCTCAAACTTTTACTTTGTTTTGTCAAAAT
The DNA here is from genome assembly GCA_034695745.1 of Geophilus truncorum. Lineage (NCBI taxonomy): Eukaryota > Metazoa > Arthropoda > Chilopoda > Geophilomorpha > Geophilidae > Geophilus > Geophilus truncorum. Next base: position 1,630 of record JAQFZP010002582.1, on the reverse strand, counting down.
TTTATGTAGGTAACAATTTTAATTCAAGCAAACAAACGACAAGTCGCATCTAGAAAAACTTTATTGTCAACTACAATAGATCAGCTTAGCTCGTTAACGACCAATTTTACGTAAGCAAGATTTCAACTTTTATAGGTAAAGAAACAAAAACGAAAAATGCAAAAATGTATTTACGGAGTACTGTATTTATTCCTTTATTTTTCTAAAGAGTACAATGCCAATTAACCAGCCATTGAGTCTAAGAATTCGCCAAATAGTGAAAAAAGAAATGAGATCATCTGAAGAAGAAAAAAAAATACCCCTCGAAATTCAGCTGATGGTCAGTAGCGAAAAGTCGACTGTTTATCGCAAATTGTGGGCAATTCTAGTATTAAGTTGCATTCACGTTTACTCGTACCAAATGTACGACCGCATTTCTTACTACCTCCAAAGTCCAAAAGTAGTAAACGTGTTCGAAGAGAAGATCGAAAAATTCACTTTTCCAGACTTGCATGTGTGTACTCAACAGAATAAGTACGTAATGGATTACTACAAGTCATCTAACATACCAATACAAGTAAAATACTCCCTGCAACCATTATCCAATCTCATACTTAACGATGATGTTGATTTTACGAAAGTGTGGAATTTAAATTACAGTTACAATATCATTTCTAATTGTTTCCTTTTTGAAAAACATCAACAACACAAGGTAATTTCCCACAAGTAAATATAATATATTTCAAAGATATAAAAAGATACCATATAAAAAGAAAAAAATATTTTTTGTGTGGCACAACAAGCACAGATTTTTAAACTTTTCGCAAATTTGCAGTTCTTGATATAACATTTCGTGAAAATGCTAGTTCGCGCTTGTAATTAAAGAAAAAATATCAATTTATTTATATTATTTGGTTTTAATTTGCATTTCGCGATATTTCTGCATTTCGTGCTTAGTACATAAATATTAAATTGCCAATGAAAAATTTGCGGTTTTTACGTTCGCGGGAAATCTGGATGCTCAGTTAAACATTATTGAAATACATATTTGCAAATTGCAATATCTCAAAATTGGAACTTTTCATATATTTGAAATGTATACGGTATCGTATTTAAAATATCTATACGACACTTTCGTGCAGGTTATCTCCTCTTATATGTAACTTGTAACACTATACATCTATTCTATTAATAGGTAGATGTTCCCAGCAATATTACTACTAAGTTTGAATTACACACTTTGGGCACTTGTAGTAGGATAAAGGGTAGAATATAAAATCATTTACTGTAATTATTCTTAATATACTAACAATGCGTAAATTCAGTGCTAAGCAGGAATAAAGAATCGGGCGTTTATCATTCTCTTAGATGCAATTTAAAAATACCAGAACTGGTAAAAGGATTTTCTATGACAGTGGTATAAATGTTACAGTTTGTGACGTGAAATATTCGCGTCTAAGACCCTTCGCCTAGTGACGTCACATCACAACACCCACAAGTGACGTGAACCCCCTGTCCCGACCAATCCAAGGCCACTGAAGGTTTCTCAAGACCCTGACTCAAAGGAGGGCGGCTGTTGTTATTCTGAATTGTATGTGAGTTGACTTGTTCAAACACGATCCGATGAGAAATAGAAGATTGTTTCCCATCT
>JAQFZP010002581.1:0-13093 GCA_034695745.1 Geophilus truncorum | reverse complement strand
GTTTTTAACTGTGTAAAAAAGTAAAATTATTTTTATTTTACATAAAATATATTTTTAGATAATTTTATTGTTATTTAGCAATATTTTGCAAGTGTAAAACTCTACATACAAATAATTCTAAGTCATTCATTACATAGAACAGAGTGATCAATAATCCCAAAAAAAAATAAAAATAAATAAATTGATCACAAAAATCAATCAACAAGACAAACCAATCAAATTTACCTAAAAACATCTCAACAACCAAGTCCAACTCAACACTGACCTCTTCATCAAAAACTTTAATCACAAACTCCACTATAGCCAAAACCCAATTACTTGTTCAACTTCGTGCATCAATTACCCACCAGAGAGCGATGATTTCTTCCTCGCCAACTGCACTTCCCTCCCCTTTTTCTTTTTTCATACCATTATTTCTTTTTTATTTCGATGCGTGTGGCCTGACAGCTACAACAAGAGGTGCAATGGCCGACAACTACAAGCGATAACTAAAAACACTGCCAAAAAGGCGGAGTTTAACTGACGGCCGACCAATGGCAAAACACACCGCGGGGCCGCGAACCGAAATCCCTTCCAATTAGCCGGCAACGACCCGTTGCTCGCGGCCCCCAGAACGTCACGTCGTCTCACCCCGGGCCAATTACGGTATACGGACGTCTAAATAGAGACGGGTTCTGGGAATCGAATCATCTGATAACGAAAGGTGATTAGAGGGATATAATAAAAACCGAGAAAGAGAAAGAGACAGAGAGACAGAGTAAAAATAGTTGGGGAATCGATGGGTGGAGTGGAGGGCGCTGCTAATGAACTCGCGATGGGATATTGATGGGATGGAAGTCGTTGCGATAAGCTGCGACATTACGCTTGACGCATTCATTATCGGATAATGGAGAGGGTTTCGTTCTTGATTGTTTGCGAGTTTGCAACCGTGTTGTGGGGGTGAAATAGGATTGGTGTGTTGTTTTTGTGGATTGTGATTAGTGTTATTATTATTTTCTTTGCGGTGATTTTGGAAAATGTGAGGATTGAAAGTCGAATCCAAGTTGGGATTTATAAAAGTAAATAAAGGAATGTTGCGCTTATTTCTCGAATTAGAAGCGTGCGAAATCAATCATATTCTGTGCTCTTGTATTTCGGAGGCGCTTTTATTAATTTCGTAATTTCTTTTTTGTCATTTCGTTTAAGGTTAAATGAGCAATTTTTAATAAAATTAATAGATTTGATCTAGTTTTTGACTAATTTAACTACCTTTAGTGTTATATAATTGATCAAGTCATCAAATATCGTTGTTTGTGATGAATTCGTAGTAATTTCGACATTTTTTAGTCATTTTTATGTCGTAACATTATACTGCATAAACGTTATGGAGCGCATTTCTATATTTTTCAAACAATGCACTTCATATTTTGGGGGCCATTCCATTTTGGAGTGTGCTTTTAATTCGAGAAATACAGTACGGGTAAGATAAGAATTATAAGTAATTGACCCAAGACACTTAACAAACAATATGAAATAGATATACAGTGAAACCCCGATATAGCGTCATGGGTCGGATCGGCTGAAAAATGACGCTATACATCTACATCGGGATTCAGTGGTTCACGCTACAAGCGATCAAGTTTTAAATACCGTAACCAATAGTAATAAAAATGACGTTAGAACGGGGTAAACGCTACAAGAGAGTTCGTTTCATCGGAGTTCCACTGCATGTCTTAAAAATTAAGAAACTTTCAGTTTACAACAAATATGAAATTCAATGTGTCCAATAAGTCTGGAACCAGTTGAAATTTGCATCGAATATGTATTACCAATGGCAGACGGAAAATTTCCCGATGGGCCCCAAACATAATTTCAAATTGATGAGATTAAGTGAGTTCTTTCCTCTTTTGGACTCTTTTGAGTGGGTCCCTTTACAAGTTTTTCTGGTAAAAATTTTAGACCTGGTCTGCCATTTTGTTACGTAACTTTACTTAACACGTTTACAACATTTACACCATATATGATCCAGGTGTCTATATACCCTGATGATACTTCATGCACTTTCTGAGTCCCTTTATCATGCTTTATTTCACTGTTTAACATCAAATTAAATTCGACATTGGTGTTCGATAAAGTTTGGGATCAATGGGATAAATAAAAATGATTCATGAACGACAAAGCTCCCCCATATTATGCATCTGAAGTGCTTGTGCCATTGGTTCTATGTACTGTATATCCTTTCTAATAGATGGATTAAAAAGAGATCACTTGATCTTAAAACCCCATTATTTACATCGACGCAAACTTATGTTTACATCGATACAAATGTTCACGCGAACTTTCTTTTGAGACTTTTTCAATCAAAATCACAAGTTGAAAATTTTCAATTGTAATATCGTATGTTGTTGTTGACATTGTGGTATAAAGTTTGCGACAATGTTCCCGCAATCATTAGTGCAACAGTTTATGGTATAGATCGCATGGTGCGTCGCATTAATGTAAATGGAGCTGTACTAGTTAAACTTTGTTGCATCACTGCGACGTAAACATTTGGAATTTTCGTCACTGTCGAGATAAAATTATTAAAGTGTGCAAATTTTAATTCCAATATGATAAAAAACAGTTTTGTACAGTTCCTATGCACACAAAAATGAGGAAATCAATTTGCACCTAATTGTCATCATTTTTGTCAGGTTGCATACCTACAAAGGTGTAAATTTATACCAAAAAGTAACTAAAGGATGTCTAAAGAGTGCAAATTTACACCCATTTGTGTCTTTAGTGTAAGTTTTACACCAAACTTGTATAATTGATGTTTTAGTATCATTTACACCTTTCTTTTACACTTTCAATTCTATGTGTGTACAAATGCCAATAGAATATCATATCTGAATGAAATTTTATTATTGATAGGTTCTTGCAGAGTGATATTAAATGTAATATGCTAATTCTTCTAAATTACTGCAGACAATTTCCTATAAGGGAAAAACTTCAAAATTGAAAGAATAGTCTAAGTCCACAGGATTTATTTTCGTAGAATCTCAAAATCCTTTTTACAAGTGTTGTGTTAAATAAAGTGATGTCACAAGTAAACTTAAATGTATGTTTCAGTATATTGCCATAAAAAAAATTCATAAATTATAATTTCTTTCAGAACTGAAATTAGAATTTGTATTTAAATTTTAAATTTATAATTTAAAATTTTTTCAATTGCTATTATTGGTTTAGACTTCGAGGTTGGTAAAGTTTAAAGAAAACTGTAAGAAAAGAAAATATAAAATTACTACAAAAATGTAAATAAACTCAGATAAACTCAGTAAAAAACATCCAAAATTTAATTAATGGGTTTAATTTTAGTAAAAATTTGGAATCTCTCAATTAAAAAAACCTCAATTACTTCCAAAAATACCTTCAAATATCACCAAAAATCTCTAAATTTAATAAAAAAAACATCATACAAGAACAACATCTGCTGACATTTCATCATACGCAGTACATAACTCATGAATCAACGCAACCATGACAGTAAATACAACGCGACAATCGCAGTTGATAACGGAGTGACATTTCCGTATGGTAAAGATGAAAAATGAGGAAAACAGCATTGAAAAGAATAAAAAGAGGAAACATCTGACGTCATGCAGTTGACGAATAATTTATTTTAATTCACCATTCGACAATTTTATATTGTCATATAAACAATTGTTCTGTGTAGTTAACATGAACTTTTTTTCCTTCTCAACAATTAGTGCAGAACTATTATACTTTCCCTTATAAAAAGAAAATTTTCGAAATGTCTGTATTCGGTTTCAAAGCAATTAAAAAGTGGCATATTAATGTCAAATGTGATAAATTACGCGAGACCTGAATTTAAAACGACATTAAAAATACATTTTGTATGTTTATAATTACACTGTAATACTAAATTAATGAAAACACAAACGCAATTAAAGTTTTTTTTAGTATAATTCAACATAAAGCAACAGCGCCCTCTAAACTTCCGTAGATTTACTACCGTTAACTTAACCCTAACTGCGTTATTATCCCAAACTTACATGACAAATCCTCCAAGTTATTGATTTATTCGACGCAGTATTTATTTAAAATTAAAACCTCTCGCACAATTTCAGCGGCCAACTTCCGGTATCGAACTTCCGGGTCTGATCTTCCGCCATCGGGTCGAGGTACAGGTAAAAACTGATTGTTTATTAAAAAAAATTAAGTCTTTTAATTAATTTTATGAAATATATAAAATCTATACATTATTCTTTAACATGAAGCAGCAAAACACGTGTTACAAGTGCTAAAACAGTGTCATGTGACTCTCCCTAGTCCCTCTACATCACCCTACTCTCAAATTAGTCTTGGACTGTCAAAGAACAGATCTATTACGTCGACAGTGTGTTAATGATGGTGTACACTGCAAGGTCGAGGAGATCAGCTGCAATCTAAAATGTAAAGGCATTTTTTTTTCTAAATTTAAAAAAAAAATAATAATAATTAAAAAATATTTTTTTTTGTTGATTTCAGAAATAAGAAAAAAGAAACAGGAAAATGTCAAAAGGGATTTACAGGTTTGTGGCATAAATTATTGTTTATATGATGTTTGATTGAAGCCATGCATGTGTGGTGTCACAAGAAATAGATATTTTTGACAACTCTCTTCCTTCTTTGTCACAAGTTGTTAGATCAAAGCAACTACTTGTCAAAGAACTGAAACTCCCACTTGTATTATAACGAGAAAGAAAAAAAACAACATGGGTGTAGAGGTAATTGTGGGTCAAATAAAGATTTAATTTCACAATTCAGGTTTTGGTCTGACCCTGTAATCTTAATTTTGTGGCATCAGGTTTTGGGAATAATATCTTCTTGACATTAATCAATAAAGTCAATAGATGCTTGGAATTCTGAAATGATGAGTGTGTTTTGGCAGTATCAAGTTCATGTTTGGGTATTATGTAAAGATAAATTCAAATTTTTTCGTATATTTAATTTGTAGGAATTTACTGAAATTAAATGCAGGGTTTCAGTTTCTAAAATATTTGTCTTATATAAACTCTTTCTGGTGTGTTTATAACCGATAAAATGTTCAATGTTGAATGGAAGTATCCAAATGATGCAATTATAAAAATGCACAAAATTATTACAAAATTGATTCTCCGATTTTATAATGAAATTAATTATAGTAATGTTATGGTAACGAGTAACTGTAATGTAACTGTAATTGGTGTACAGTAGGTGTTTGTAGGAAAGGTGTAAAGTTATGTAATATCCTAAAACGTGTTGGTTATAATTAATAATATACTGTGCCATTTGAGAATCAATAATAATTCTTTACGGTTTTATAACGCAAATGTTAGTTTATAACTGATAGATGTAGATATTCAAGGCTGTTGGAATTACACCTTTTCCATTGTCCACATTAGTCCAATTAACATCATTCTGACGTCTTTTTATGCCTACGTCTTTTTTAGGTTCGTCTCAAAGTGGGACACGTCACTTTCAGACGTAATAAAGACTTTACAATGACGTCGTTTTAATGCCTTTTTGAGACTTGATGTTTGTCTTAACTTATGGGTGTGAAAAAAAATGGGACAACGTCAGGATGTCTGATTTTTATATAAAAAGTACGTTAATTAGACGTATTTGTGCGCATTTATTTTAGTGCTAAATGGATCACGATGTAATTTAACTCTATAAACGAGTCAAAGTAGAGACAAAAGTAATTTTTTCTTTTTACTGGTAGAGATCTGTGCCCTTAAAAGAAGATGTACGGTACGGTATTTTCTATAAAACACTTTTTCAAACCTATACTGTATGTGCATCAATTTATGTGTTAAACTTTAGCAGTGGTATGAGATAATCATTAATTTTCATTTCATTAATAAAAACATGCAGAAGGTCGTCCCATGGCTGTTTCCTGAGGGAGAAATATTCAATTTTGCATTATTTATGCGTTGATTTATTAGCAAGCCTCGATTTAAATTGATTTGCAAAATTTCACAATGACCATATCGATTTCCTTCGCAACTGGACAGATCTCGGGAGACCAGAGACAAGGAAATTTAATTTTTATCCATCGCATTACGCTAAAATTTCACAATGGTTTTACAAAGCATTTCTATATTTATATTTAATTCAATATTTTGTAGTATTTTTATTATGAATGTGTAAAGTTTAGTTTTTGCCAGAAAAATTGTTGCTTGAGTATAATAAAAATTATTAAGCACTTAAAAGCATTACTTTTACTGTAAAATGGTTTTTATTGGGATTTGTGTTTGAGCTTTCAATTTTTAGAAACAAGGTTTTGAAAAAAGAAAATATTTAAAAAAAGTTATAATGTAGGAGTAGGAAATGCAAATTCATGGTTTAGATATAAATTTTTTTAAATTTATTTTTTATTGAAATAATCTGTAATTAAAACTAAAGAACTTCTTTTTTAAGTTGTATAAAAGTTATTAGGGGCATTCAATATCTTGGTTTTTGAAGTTTTTGTTTACATTTATACAACCTCATACAAACTTCATAATTTATACAATACCGGTATATTTAAGTTTAATTTTAATTTTTTGTGCTCATACAGAAAGAAAGGTGTAAAAGTGTTCAAATATAATTTTGGTGTTATAAGAGTACAAAACAAATGTAAAGTAACTATTTTTACATCTGTAACACTTAAATTTCAATAATTTTTTCTTGATAGTGAGGAAGATTGTGAATTTTACAGCGAAATGCAATTTCCAAAATACAAAATTAAATGAGTTAATCAGGTGATCGAAGTATCAACTTCTCTAGTCCTTCTCTTCCTAATTCATCTATTCGAAAACATGTCGAGCTAATGGCACAATTTTGTTACGTAATATAAGAGAGCTTTGTCTTGCACAAAACGTTTTTTTTTTTTACTGTTTAATTGTTATTTTTCCAATTGGTTCCAGACTTAGCAGACACCAATGTCGATTCCAATTTGATGAAAAACAGTGACATAAACGTGTCAAAGAGACTCAGAAGTTGCGTGAAGTATCAGGGTAGACACGCGAAACACATGTTGTAAATGTTGAAGATGAATTACTGTATTTTCTCAAATAACGCTTGGGTCGTAATTAGAGTATGGGTTTCAATTAAGACGCCCCAAAGTCAGTGAAAACATTCAAAACATTCAAAACACATTTTTTGTTTATTTATAGTGGGTCTTAAGAGTGTATTAGCATTGTTTATAGCAACAACAATGATAAAGTTAGTTTGAAACATCTTTAAAACAAATATTAAACTATTGGTATGATAAAATTCGGAAAAATGTAAATATAACAAATAAACCACAAGTGTGCCATTTGAGAAAATACAGTACAGTAATATCTGGAAGACATATTTAATAGAAATTCTCATTGTTCGACATTTATCAGACATCTGCTAAGCTTATATACAAATATCTCATCTCGTCTGACAACCAAAATATGTGGCTTAATGGTATAAAAAAAATTATAACTCTTTTCATTTACCTTGCCCTCTTATCAAATGTAAACACAAAAGGTCAAAGTTCCCATTCTTCTGTAAAACACTGTCAAAAATTACAAACAATATCACCAAAAATTCCTTAAAAAAAATTAAAAAATTTAAATATTTCTCACATGCCCACAAAATCCAATAAAAACATCAATTTCTCCTCAAAAAATACAATTCAGACATTCATCATTGATCATTCAAAGAAACCAATTTCTTCAACTCCTCTGTAATTCTCCCTTAAAAAAAAGAAGAAAAGAAAAAAAAAAAAACGTGCTCGCGATTTGCGCTTGGCGAGTTGGTCGGTTCGGTTTGGTTCGGTTCATAAATTGTTGTAACCAGGTGTCTGGATGCGTGGAGGGTGTTTTCCTGCTGAGTTTAACAAGCGCCTTGTCTCCCCTCGGGCCATTAGCAACAAGGAGGAGGAGGATGGGGAGCCGTGACAGGCAGACTCGGGCACCGGCACTCCATACTTTTCCTATTACGTGGCACAGCGGCCGTCATTTCGCGCCGGACTCCCGCGGCCACGACGCCGGTGGTCTTTCGGTAGGGGCAACATTCCGCACTGAGCTCGCTTTAGTTTTATGTAATTAGAGACCCTAATAGTTTCTCGGTGCCATGCCACTCGTGCATTGCGCTGCAGAGAAGTTGTAGTGGTTGCCCCTATCAAATTAAGAGAGAGCTGTAATTAGAAATTTTGAAGATTTTAGGGGATGAGGCTGGGGTGGGGTGTGAGGATAATTAAATGTGATGGGTAATTTGCAATTAATGTTGGAGTGAGTTAAGGTTGATGGTTGGGTTTGCGATTTAAGTTGTTTGGAGTTGGATTTGAGTTGTTTGGGATTTTTTTTTTTGATTCTGGGTTTGTAAATTTTATTTTATTTTAGTTTAGTTTTGAATAAATTTTGGTATTTTTGGTTGGGAATTTTTGGGTTACAATTTTATTTCACTTTTAAATTTTGAATTTAGTTATTATATTTTTAGTGATTTTTTTGGGTTATTTGGTTATTTTTGGTGGAAATTTTTTGGTTGTGGAAGATATTGATTTATATAATTTTTTAAAAATATTTTTTAAATGTTTTTTTACGTTTTATGTGTTTTGAGAGGTTTCATTATGTGGATATTCATTTTATTTTCTTTTAGTTTTTGTTGGTTTTAATAATTTTGTATTTGCAAAGTAAAATTATTTTAAAAAATATGAATTTAAATTTTGATATAAAAAATATTTTATTTTTTGTTTTCATATTTCTTTTTAGTCTGTATTTTATGACTATGCTTTATAATGAATGAAAAGATTTCATCTGTATGAAGGTCACAATTAGTGATACAAATCTCAAATTTAGTAGCATCTAAATTTTGTTGATTTTTTCTGAATTTTAAATGTCATTATTTTAGCAATTTGTATCAGGTTTCCTGACACTTAAAAAATTTTTATTTAGAAACTTTTGATACTTTATAGAATTTTCTAAAATGTTGTGTGTTTTACTATTTTTTGATGTAAGGTCCGTTGTAAGTAGGTGCATTGTTCTGCTGCTACTCCCATAATGGATTTCCAAAATAGCTTATTTTTGACAAAAACTTCAAACATTTACATATCATTTAATATTAAATAAAAAACCAAATATTTAAATTAATATTTTATTAAATTTTTGCACTGATGTACGGTAATTTTTGCAGAATTTTTAAACTTTCTACATGCAAAGCTGGAAGTTTTCATACATCAAAATACAAATTTTAATTTTTAATTTAAAAAAATTTAACTTTTTACAAAAATTTCTAATTAACTTTCTAAATTATTATCTGAAGCAAGAAATTCAAAATAAACCCATCCAGATTAATATCATATTTGCATACGGTTTTTTTTTGTTTTTTTTCCGGAGTTGGGTTTCAATCTGGTCAACTTGATAATTGCTTTCTTTTAATACTCTCAAGACTTAAAACTTGTTACATCAAATGAAACCTCTAAATAAGCCATGATTTAGAATTAATTACTTACATAAGATATAACTCCCATGTAAAAAGCAACTTTTTTTGGTCACACATACCGGTATCTAAAACAACCGAATAACTGGTTCTACATGTTTTTTTTTTTAATTCTTGACAATTTAATATGGAAATAAGAGTGTGAGACAAACAAACTGTGATTTCCTATTTCTATGATAATAATTATTAGTGTATTACTTGTCATAGATGTTGATTACAGACGGTGATGTTTGAAAGTGGAAATTAATGGATTTTAGCAATGAAATTTTGTTTTTGTTTATATGAAGCAATTATTTTGTTATTGAAATGAAGTGTTCAGAATGCAATTTATTTTCCATTTATGAATTTTGTTGTGGAAATATAGAGTATATAAAATTTTGATTTAAAAAGGATAGGAGGCTTAACGGGTATAAAACACTTACCAGTATTCATGTTAGAAATTATTTTTGAGTTTTATTTTAAAGAGTTCAGTATTGAAAGTTTTGGAGTTTTGGAATTTTCTAACTTTTCTAACTTTTTTTTGAATTTTGAATTTTAATATTTTTTTTAAAATTGGAATTTTCTGATTTTCTGATTTTATTTTTTTAAGTGTGTTTATTTATTCTTTTGAATTTTATTCAATTTTTCACTTACAGTATATCTTACCAAAAATCTATTTATTCAACTTATTAAACCTAATTACAGAACTTTGAATTACACCACTTTTCCTTAGAAAACTAGTATAAATAAAAGACCCTACCGTACCTAAAACATTTCTTAAAAAAAAAAAAAAACTAAAAATCACTAGAAAAACGAAAAGCTACCTCCAAAACATCAACAAAATCCAAACTTCAAACTCCAAATCAAACGAACTTCAAAAGAAACAAACACAGCAAAGCAAATTCAAAGCCGAACTTAATATTTACAATTTACATACAAAACTACACAAAAAAAATCCCTTCACATACGTACATCGAAACCCAAAAAACACAAACTCGCATTTTATTTTTTTATCTTTCTCCAAACCCCGACATGCAACCAACTGTTTATTCGCCCAAAGAGAGCATTTCTCAATTTATTACATCGGGATAATTAAACGCGCGATTTGTTTGCATTTGCATATACATAATGTATCAAAGAGAAGCCGATCCTTTGCGCGCAGTGCAGCCCAACCGCCGACATTCCCTCGCAGCTCGCAGGGGGCGCTGCAGGCCACGGACGAGTCGCGTCTGATGACAAGGAGTTGCAATAACAAGTGACACGTGATCCGCAAACACAACTTACGAACACGACCGCCAGAGGGCGCGCGCGTGTACGGTTTCTTCTTATTAGCGCGTTATTGATGGCCGGTGCCATCTGTGCCGAGTTTGCGGCTATTACCGATAGGGGCACGGGGCATTGAGCGTCCCTGGAGACCAGGATGCGAGGGTGGGATGAAATGAGGGTGGGTAAGCACGCGAGGCACACATTTCATTAAAAGTATTTCCCAAACGGGGATTCGAAATCGGCGTCTCGAAGCACGAAAGCCACGCCCAATGTGCTTTTCTTTTTGCGTTAATTGTAATACGGTGCAAATAGAATGCAAAAAAAAAATAAAAAAATCCACGTGTTTATCATTTTAATTTAGTTTGGTGTAAATCAACAAAGTTTGACTTTTTTTAACAGGTCGATCATTATAATTGACGCCTTTGCTACTTCCGGTTTTTTCTAAATGAAAAGTTTGATGTCTGAATGATGGAGGATTGTGAGTCATGAGAATTTATATGTGGAATTCTGATATATGTCTGGTTTTACAACTGATTGTAGGTTACGAACGCTCGTACTTACGAACCACCTTATTATTTAAAAAAAAAATTGAGTTACGTACAATAGTTTGCACTAATGAACGGGCGGCCTACTTTGCATACTCTTAATGATAAAAGTTCATTGTTGAACCTTTGTAGATTTAAGGCAATGTCTCTACATTCATACCTACCAGGTATAATACTATAAACCTATAAGTAATGGCTTTTTGTCATATATTTAATAAATATATCTCAGGTCAAAGATATAAAACTTGTGGAATTCAGAATTGTGTAAGGTGAGATAATTTGACCATGCATTATAGATTTCTATTAATCGTAAGTCGATTATTTCTATACCATTACACAAATTTTAAACCAGCGAGATAAGATTTTCAAACCTTATCCAAAAATTAGTGTTTTTAGACTGTTTGTTCCACATTTCAGACATTTTTCATTACGAGTTCATGATGCTCAAAACATGGCACGTTTTCAGCATTTTGTCAGCCCGATGGAGGATAACGTTATGCCGAAATTTCCAAACTGTTGTGTGAGTTGTGTTTTGGCTAATTGATGCTAGATATGTACCGTACGTAAGTGTTTCAACTTACATACAAATTCGACTTACAAACAAACTGAAAAATGTAACTTGTTCGTAATCTGGGGACTGACTGTAATGCTATGCGATCTGTGACAGTACCCATAGAAGATAACATCAGAGTTGACACTGCTACCACTATAAACAGTGGTGCTATTAATTTTGCTACAATAACAAAAGTTACATTTCCAAAACGTTATGCCTAAGGTTTATTTAAGTTACTAAAAGTGTGCCAGCAATTTTCACAAGGTTAAGGTTCAATTTCTGCAAGGGTTATTTTTTTGCACGAAAGTAACTATTTTTGAATTAATATACAGTACAGTAGTACCGGTAGTAGAAATTAATCATTAGAAAACGGATTTTTAAGTAGTGAAAATTGAGTTCTATATGCTGTAGAAAATAGTTTTAATCATATTAAGACATTATGAAACACAATACAAAACACAAATTGAGTTGAAACTTTCTTCGAGTTTCTTAATATCCATGGCTAGCGAATCATCAATTTCTCAAAAATCACAAAAACATTTGAATTTGGATATGTTTACAGTGTTGTTGTAATTCTCTTTGGTCAAAATTCTTCATACTCGTTACCGTACTGTAAATTCAAATTTTAACTCATTTTTTAAAATTATTGTTTTCATGTGCCGATTTTAATATTAGACACTGATTACAGACATTCAATTGAGTGCACTGTGCAGTGACTAATAGGGAGTTGAGCAGCGTAATGGCTGCAAGGGGCAGCGAATGAGAGTAAGGCTCGACTGCATAGCTCGTTGGTTGATGAAGAAGGGGAGTTGTCAGGTCATGTCAGACGGCAGCCCGGGGTCACTTGCGACTTTGGTGGGCTGGGGTTCTTGAAGACAAGGCCTTGGCCGCAACATGCTTTAATCAGTATGAGGCTCTACATCATCCGTTTTGAGTGTAATCTGTCTTAAGAAGCGATTGAGATGAACACCCGCACAACAATGTTGGCTCAAGGTGTTTTTTTTTTGTCTTGAAATAATGTTGGATTTGTTTTAAAAATGAAATAATATTTATTAAATGTGGAATGTGTCTTGTTGACATGTGGGGAAATGATGTTGTTGCAATGTAGATGTAGGAAATGTGTGTAAATTTGTTGGTAAATATTGTAATAAAATGTAAATTAAAGTGTAAAATTTTGTATAATACAGGTATGTGAAAAGGTGTTAAATATTGTAAAAATAGTGTCACGGAATTGAGTACAATGCAAACAATGCAAAGTGATGAAAATAGATAAATAATGCAATAACGAAACAAA